>JAHBCN010026628.1:0-10531 GCA_019359885.1 Listronotus oregonensis | reverse complement strand
ATGAAGTATATCTTGCCACCCGAAGACCATGATTTTTCCTTTCCATTTTTTTTTCTTAGCAGACATTAGTAACTTGAACCTACTCTGTGTGAGATCTTCATAAATAACGTAAGGTGTTCCACGTAGGTTTTTCTTACCAAAAAATATTTCATTACGTTTAAGATTGGATAGAAAAGTTACCAATACAATACGGGGTCGTTCATCGGATACTTTGCCAATTCTAAATGCAGCATCGATGTCAGTAGGAGCAACAGATACTTCCAGTTTGGTACTCAATAAATTGGATATCACAAGTGGGAGATCCTCACCTGTTGTTTCATCAATACCACAGATACGAAGAGTATTTCTTCTGGAATGTTGATCAAGCAAATCCAGTTTCTCTTGCATATTCAGAATCGCTTCGCTGTTGTTTTTTACACTTGCTGTAACATTTTTAAAGGATTTGCATGCCTCAGACAATCTGCTATCAAACTTTTCCAGTTTAGAATTGAGTTTTTCCTCGAGCTGTAAGACGAATGTTGAACAAACTTTAGCAATGAGTTTTTCAATTTCGTCATTATTAATTTTGGGTGGCATGTCGGTAAACCAATGCTCACGAATTTATCAACGCGGACTATAAAGGTATTAGTCACGTTAGGTTCTTAATGATTTTTAATTAATATTGGCTAAACGAATATACTTAGCTATCTAAATTTTCAGGCAAACAATAAATACCCCGTTTTACGCCACTTTTAACAAAAGTTACAATTTAATTCACAAAAAACACCACTTTTATTGGACAAATGCTGCGGAGCACGTTAAACGTCTACTCGGAGCTGCAACACATCACGAATTGCTCTTCATGCAGCATTCATGCCATTTAAAGTTTTTGCTTTTTTGAGTACTAAACATTGAAAACAGAAATTATTTTATTTAACATTTTTTCTATTTTGTGCAGCACTTACGTGCATGTCATTGTTATAGTAAACTAAAACTGTTTAATGAATAACTGAATGACATAAAAAACAAAGTCATGAAAATTTGTAAATCTGTTTTCCAACTTTAATTAATGTTTATAATATGAAGTGCTAATTCAGGATGCATGCCATATGTTCTACATAAGTCTTTTATTATAAAATTACTACTGAACATTATTTGAGGTAATTCGAGATCACCAAAAGTTGCAAAAAAATTGCAAAATATTTTCATGTAATTTTCCACCTTTGTTTCCAGACTATTATTTTAACGAAAACCTTAATTCCTTTCATTGGCATTCAATTCTATGATATTTAAATTCACTATTTTTTTTATCTTCAAGCGACTTTTTTAACCCTTTGTGCAATTGCTGGATGAATGCCATTATTTACTAGAGTTTAAATCAGTTTATTACACCTAATGTTCAAAAGGCATGAAGTGTAATATCACCAAAGGGCACATAAGTTTTTTACAAATGGAAATGCAGTCAAATATTCTATTTTCTTTCTTATCTTGGGGTTAACTATTACCTCTTAAAATAGCATGCGGATCCAAATCATTTGACCTTACCAGTTATCATCTCATTACCTATATGAAGTAGCACACATTCTTACCTTAAATTCTGTTAATAACAAATGAAAGTCTATTAAAGATGTAGTTTTACAGTTTTGTGAACTTTTTGTTACCAGAGTCCGAGTTTGTTTCGTTATAAATCCCTCCAAAACCAGTTAAATTTTACTAAATATTATTTTAGGGCTCTTATTCTTGTAGCAGTTAATGACTATATTACTTAAATATTGTAAATGTTGCTGCAATATCTGTGTTTCTGAGAATGCATTCCCTAGAAAAGCGCATTTTTAACTAATATTTAACTAACTTAACCTATATATAAACAACACTACTACGTAATATTCTATAAATTTGCAAAACTATTCAATTACACGTTTTTAAAATTACTGATAACGAGTCAAGGTAAGAGTGTCTAATCGTTTAATTAAATTAGTATAGGAATAGAAGTACATATTAGATCGGTAGACATGTACTGGGTGTCAAGTTGTAAATTTACACATTCCTTAACTTTATGATTCTTTTGTCGTACAAAAAAAATATCAGTTTGTAAAATTAATTATGTGGCTTTTAAATCTGTTATCTAATTTTAAAGGTCCGAGAGAGTTAACTTGGATCCGAGTACTCAAAAATGTAAATTTCGATAAAGTTAAAAGTCTAAATGTTGACGATTTGGCGACTATAATTTTAATAATAATGTAATAACTAATAACAGAATTGAAATTCTATATATTTATTAATATTTAACACAAAGTAAGGGGAATAATTTTTATAAAATATTCCGATGAATGATTTTTTTATTAGTTAATAGGTGAATAAATGTATTTAGTACATAATAAAAACAGTGGGCTATAAATTAAAAACATATTAAATAATTTAGGTTAGGCATTAAAAAATAAAAGGATACGTAAAGCATAACTTATAAAAAGTAAATTTAATGACCAATAGAATTTCAAATATTGTTAGTAACCTCTTTTTGTTTCTTCAGTAAGCGTCTGTTACGAGTTAAAATAATGTAAATAAAAAATGTACCAACCTTAATATGGTACATTTTTTATTTCCGTTGATCATATGAACTATACATAATGGTCAATTTTTATTATAACTACAAGTTAGAAACTCTTCTAAAGTTAGAAGGTAAAGATCCTTTATTCAAAAGAGCGGTGTGAAATAGTTTTGTGTTTGTTTTGCTTTGATGACAGTTTATGACAATTACCATGCAGAGATTCATTTTTAAGTATTTCACATGACTGCACAGGGTAAGTACTTAATTTAAATAAACGAAATTTAGTTGTAGTAATCAGGGCCGTATCTAGGCGGTGGCGAGATGGGCGCCCGCCAAGGGCGCAGTTACGTGGGGGGCGCAAAATCGGCTATGAAAAATATATATTTTTTCATCAGTTGTTAGTACCGTGGACATACTATTATTATTTTTTATTGGCAAATTTATCAAATAAATAAATTACAACAAAACAATTTGACAACAAATTTTGAACTTGGATATTTAATTTAATTATTTTTAATATACTAAGATTGAAAAATGTATGAATTAATAATCAAATATTAATTTATCGTGATACCTACAGCGAGGATGTAACTCTTTGTATTTTATAAATTGGGTCAGCACTAGTTCTTTTTTTAATTGCATATTATTCAATTTATTAAAGTATAAATGTTACGTATTAGTGGGAATTTACTTTCTACTTCTGTCAGTCGGATACACTACACAGTCGTGGTTGGGTCAAGTAGGATCTTTTGTAACATGCGCTAGAGTTGCTGGTTATCGGCAACTCCTGTTGCTAGCGTATGCAACGGGATCCGAAGCTAAGACGAACACAAGGCTTAACTCAAGGTGTTTGCAAACCGTGCTGACACCTTAAGTTAACATCCTTTGCCTTAAATAGGTGTCTTCAACTGTGCCTCTGAGATACAGAGCGACCTCTCGGAGTGTCTAGCCTTACTGCGGTAATGCGGTAATGCAGGGAAGTAATAGTCCGTGGACTATTATGTCCCTAGCTCCAAACAGAAAGCGGACAGAACCGCTTTCATAGGAAAAAAGTGACCAAGGTGCGCTGACCGAAACGGATAAATCCGTTTTGAGAAGTGCCACCTAAGGTCACAAGCAGACAAAGTTGCGCCTACCGAAGCGGGTGAATCCGTTTCGAAAGGTGCCCCTGGAGTCACAGGCGCCTGTTTCACGGGAAAGGGCTAATCCATCCCGAACAAACAGGTGCTTAGGAAGGGATCCCTGAATCCAAACAGAAGCCGGACAGAACCGCTTTTATAGGGAAAAGGGTTTCCTGGCTTTAAACAGAAAGCGGAAAGAACCGTTTTCATAGGGAAAGGCCGGAGATACGGCCTCAGAAGGAACATTTGGTTCCTGTAAGAAGGAACTAGTAGCTAGCCACGTCACTATACCGGGAGAGGAGGGTATGACGGAAATAATCGTCTGCTCATCATACTTTCCAGGAGACAGAGACACCAGAACACATATTGTGCTCGTGTCCGGTAACGACACGAGTAAAAGGAGATGTAAGAACTCTTTTCCAATCTGATATCGGATTCATTAGAAGTCTGTTCCTATTGGGAGAAATATAAAAAGGTGTGAGCCACAATAGACCGAGCGTTCGCGGTGAAGGGCGTAAAAAGTCCATTTAGTTTAAGCCTAACCTAACCTACTTTATGTAAATCATGTCTCTTTCAAATAGTTGGCTAATATTTTCATCTTAAGAAAATATGTAATTTAACACAAATTTCACCACAAAATTGGTATTTTAAAAAAACGAAATTCAGAGTTCCAAAAAATTTAAACCTACAACTTTGCACTTTAATTTTGTAAAATTTTCGGAAAAAAACCCCCGAAATCCCCGTTTTCGTTGGGAAATATTCCGTACTCCCCAAATTACCGGTGTGTGTAGAGGCCAAGGGCGCGGCCATACCTAGATACGGCCCTGGTAGTAAGGGGTAAATCCAAAACCTAACAATGTAAATTTTATCGTTTTTAAGCTGTGTGCCAGTAGTGGAGGCTCTAGGATTTTCAATTTTTTTTATCTAAAAAGTGAGACATGGTACCCACATAAAATATATACCGTATGCTATTGGCCTCAAGGGAATCACTTTGGTAAAGAACATTTTTATTGTGGAATTTGCGAAAAAAAGTTGATCTTTTGTAGCACCCCAAAGAAAAATCTAAGTTTCTGAAACAAATTCTCTATTTGTATTTTTTTCGTAAATTTAATCAAAGTTTATCGGTAAATTCCAAATTCCGCAAAAGTTTTTCTAAAAATCATAACCAGTTAAATTTTTTTCACTAAAAAATTTGCTTATATCTGAGATGCCTCTAACTTCTAGAAAAAACTTTTTTTTTTGCAAATTCAAAAATGAAAATGTGTTCTCCTCGAGGCCAATACTATCTGGTATATATTGAGTGTTTCATGTCCCACTTTTTAGATTTAAAAAAAAATAAAAATCTCAGGGCCGCCACTGCTTAGTGCATCAAAAAATACACACTTATTAAGTACAAACATTTATAGTCATTTAATTATAAATATATTTTAAAAGATATTGTACAGGGTGTCCCAAATTCGAGGGTGAACATTGGGATCTCGGAAACTATAAGAGCTACGAAAAAGTTTAAATTGTAGCAAAGTTGCGCTATTTGGTGCTTAATCAAATGATGTTTAAAAATTAGAAAAGTTTTGACTACTTTCGAAAATATACGAAGAAAAAAACGAAATTTTTAAAATTAATTTTTATTTTTTCCCGACTTTATTTAAACAGATTTTATGAAATAAATTACACCTTTGTATTGCCACTTTTTCTTTTTTACAAAATGGCATTATTAGTTTTTGAACCCGACGTTTCAATTTTTTGGGCTGCATTTTTTATTTCGGATTTTAAAAGGGCTCCTTATTTTTAAAACGGACATGTATTACACTTCTTATGTTATTAAACGTTTCGACGTAAAACCATCATTATCAAGCATAAATCTGCCTATATACTAAAAAAAATTTGCGTTACTTTTTCAAAAACAGAAACCAAATCAAACGATCTCAAATAACTTAATTTTTTTTATTGCCCTAAAGCAACAACAAAATCAACTGATAACAAAGATACAATATAACAACACATAATAGTCAATCACTACTTGCTACGACTTCTACTCGTACATATACCTAAGCCAATATGACCGACATTGTTAATAGCTATTGATTTATATTGTTATAGCTATTTTTGCTTTTGTAATCTTATAGTAGAAAATATGTTTTCCAATATGGAGAAGCACGATATGTTAGGTATTTATTACATTTCAAATAGAAACTCTAGAATTTCTAGTAAACAATATCTAAACCACAGGTTCCCAAACTTATTTCGTCTAACGCCCATTTTGAAAATCAGTTATTTTGTAGCGCCCCCCCCCATTTTTTCACATTAAAAACCTTAATAACATATTAGTCTCGCCAACATTAAGCAATAATAATACAACTTTACAATATTAAGAGTATCGGGGTAGCGGGCGGAGCGGCGGAGTGGCGGGAGGGCGAGCGAGTGCAATGCGTGCGTGCGGCGGAACGTCACGTCTAGAGGTGGAAAGTTCGAATCTTTTTACTAAATCGATTCATTTGATTCATTCACTTGAAAAGATTCGTTCGCAACCGATTCACTTTATTATCATGCCGGTCGGACTCGGTCGGTTTTGAATTCCACAAAAAATGTGATAGTTATCTTAAACTTATTTACATTTATTTTATTTTGGTATAATTATCATTTTTAAAAATATATTTGAAATAAAACTTTCAAAAACTATAATTAATAAAACCTACAAATGTACCTCCAAATTAAGTCTTTGTTCAAAAGAATAGTTAAAACAAATAAAAAAAGTTTTTTAATTGCCAAATGGATATATAGCCAAAACTGACTCAAACCGACAATACGCAAATTGATTGCCTAATACACCTCTGGTAATGTGACCAAAATCGAAATATAACAAAGCGCTCGCCACTTGCCAGGTCGTAGCACAAAAACGACAGATTTGGCGTCATAAAATACCGAATTGCCAAATCTTCGAGTTCGAGTCCAAATCTGACTTAGTGAACTTATGAACGAAACGATCATCCAAACTAGGTTCGTTATTCATCACAGAGCGATCGAACAAGTGGCTTAAAAATGATTCGAATCCATTGAAAACAGGGAATTAATTTATTCGAATCAGTGAACTGATTTGTTCTTTTGGAACGAATTGTTCGCGAACGAGACAGCTCTAGTCACGTCAGTCGTCGGACGGTCGCGAGCCACGGCTGTGTATTTGGGCACCTGCACTCCGCAAACACGGACCGACAAACGTTGACGGACTAAAATACAGGATTGCACAAATAAATCGTACAATATTTGTTCGCGCCAAACGTAAATTATAATTGAACTTTCTAATTTTAATTTTATTTTCTTTATTTTTACTAGATTAGGTAGATAAAAAAATCCCGCGTTCGGCAAGTGCTCTGCTTGGCGGCAACAATATATACATATTTTTAACCCTTAACCCGAGAGGTTGATAAATTTTACGCTATCCGTGAATATCGGTATTAAATACTGCTATTGTAGTTATTCCCGAAAATTACATAAAAAAACGACATATTATTTATTATTTTTAATGACTACTAAGAAACAAAAGTAAACAGTAAAAACTAACAAAAATATAAACATGTTATGAACTAAAAATATTTTTAACGGTCTTCAGTAATGCAGTTTTTGCATACTTTACTTGCATGCTCCAGGCAAATTGGCTTCTGGCAGGTATAACACTTATAAAAGTTTTCTTTTTTGGTATGGACACATCGCACAAGTTTTTTACTTCTAAACGATCATCTGCCGATGTTGATGGTTCACTTTTATTATCTTCTTTCAAAACGCTTCGTATGAGCGTCTGAATTTCCCTGGGAAGTTTTACGTTCTCAACTCTTCTTCGCATATGAGGTGTCACAAGTTTCATAGCTAGTTCTTCGATAAATTTTCGTCTTGATATAGGCTTAATATCTCGATAATGTAGAAATAAGGAATAGGCATTCGTTGTTGATATATCTATAAGTCTGTAAAAAATTGCTAATGGCCATCGACGACATCTACGACCTGAAGAATAATTGGAACATTTCATATCGAGGGTATCCACTCCACCTTTAGTGGCATTATAAAATGAATTTATTTCTGGAAGAGATTATCTGGATCTGTTTCTTTACTATGATGCATAGAAGAAACTAATATAACAGCTTTATTCTTCTTTGGAACCCGGGAAATTAATGTAAAGCTGTCCTTGGAGAAACCATATATAGTGGACTCAATTGGTCTTCTGGGAGAAGGTAAAAACTCTGCAGGAATTTCGCGCTTATTTTTTTTTAGTGTGCCTGTGTAAGTTAGACCTTTCTTCCTTAACTCACGAAGCAATTCAATTGATGAAAACCAATTATCTGCCGTTATATTTCTGTTTGTCTTTTCCACTGGTTTTATTAGACGCAGAACTGCTTGGGTAGGTTTTAGCAATGTTTTTTCTTCTGGGGATAACGTTTGGCCATCGCTGTCTTTCCCTACATAGATATAGGCATTGTAGAGATATGATATTTTAGCATCAGTAAGGCACATAAGTTTGATACCGTACTTTGCCGGCTTATTCGGCATATACATTTTAAAAGAACATCGTCCTCGAAAGCTAATTAGCATCTCATCAATACACGTATTTGGGCCTAAATTAAAACATTTCTGAGAATTCTCAATGAAACTGTTAAAGATAAAAGATATGGCTGCAGTTGGATTTTCTAGACTACGAAGTTCCCTTGTTTTAGCGTCATCAAATCGAAGACAAATAAGCAGATTTTCAAACCTTTTAAAGACATTACAGCCCTGAATATTGGACGGCCGGTAGCTTTGTTTGAAAATAGTGATAGCATGTTTTCATGATTGGACCGATATATAGACGTAAACATCAGCAATCCCAAAAAGGCTCGGATTTCAATAAAGTCAGTGTCCTTGTAGTCTGTGGATTTGTTTTTATGAGTAGCTCTTACTTCTCTAAACTTCTCGTTAGTATGCAACACGATTTCATTTGTCATAGCTTCATCGAATAACAGATTCCAAATTTCTTCAATATTGGGTTTATTTCCCAAACTTCTTGCCGGTTCTTTAAGACTTGGCAATTTTATTACAATATTTGACGAGGAGTTTTAACGGCTGTATTTGGTTCTTGGAATGCCAGAAATATCCGTCCTTTCCCTCATAAGTAATATCTTCTTCGTCATTCATTCTATCGTCATCAGATTGCGGCCTTCCAAGTTCTGGTTCATATCCTACTTCTTCATCATCAGAACCCTCCTGCTCAGAAGTTGAACTATGTCGGTCTTCTTCCATAGTTTGGTTTTCAGGTTGATTTTCATCGCCGGAGTCTACTTTATCAGAAGATTCATACTGGTCTTCGTCAGATAATTCATCATTCCATTTTAAAACTGTGTCGGCATAGTTTTTGTCAAAGTACCTTACCCTTTTCGAGGTAGAATTCATATTCTAAAACAAAAGAACTAAGTAAAAGTCTTTTTGAAATCATAGCGCCTGCTCATCAAATATACAAAATCATTTTTAGCTATCTTCGGTGGACACAAAAATCGATAATTTTTCGACCTACACAATATTTCTACTTAGTTCGTTATGTAAAAGTAAGGTGTACCATATTTTAATATTATGTATAAATAAAACTTACCAATACCAATAATAAACAACACAAAAATTATTTTAAAAGTATATATTAAAACTAACGGTACCCGAGACTATCGGTATCCACGACCGTGTGTACTTTTAGAAGTCCTCTAGTAAAAGCAAACTATTCAACTGAGAGTTCCATCACTTGTCCTGTCTACCTGTACTATAGTGAAACGAAGATAGACGCAGGCACAAGACAGCAGAGTTGTATTTGGAGATTTTATTAATATTTTAATTTTATATAGCGGTATGTGATACCGTGCTCTCGGGTTAAGGGTTAATACGTGTGTTCGGAGGTGGGCACCTCACCTGCGACACTTGAAGACACGAATATCTTTCAGTGTTTGATACCCGTTACTAAATATCATAAGATATAAATAGCGTTGTTAACGCATTAAAATTATTAAATATTTAATATATTTTTAATTAATATTTATACAATAAAATAGAATAAAAATATGAAATAATAAATGGATGTTGTGTAGTAGAAGGATTTTAATTTCAGTGAATTTTAAAATATGAACTAGCTAAAGTTACAAATCACCCATCGCCCCCAAAATCACATGAGCGCCCCCCAATTTTTTCTGTGTCCCTTACCGCCCCCCTCTAGGCCTCCAGCGCCCACAAGGGGGCGTTATCGCCCACTTTGAGAAAGACTGATCTAAACCAATATCCCGAGCGAGTGCAACCGCATAAATGTTTGTTTGCTAAAGTGGATAAAAACTTGGCGGAATTTGGAAGCTGTAGGCAGCCTAGAAATAAATATGGGCGTCGAATTGATCTGGAGAAAGAAGCAAATTTTTTGAATACGGTAAGATTTTAGATCTCTAATTGACTTAATTTCGCTATTGACGTTTTTCTATTTTAAGGTTAATAATGCTTCTCGCAGCTCAACTAGGCATTTTGAAAATGAGCTGCGAACACCTAGAATGCGAATATGGCGAACATTAAATTCAAATTATTATCGACCTTATAAAATCCATCTAAGCAAAACACGTGATGAAATCAGGGGACTGAATTTTTGTAATTGGCTTCAGAATAAACTTGAGGAAGACAACTATTTTCTGTCAAAAGTAATCTGAACCGACGAGTGTAATTTTTTTATTTTTTTTTTTTTTTTGTGACAACTCACGAAGGATTTGCATATACATATATACTATATATATTAGACATATACATATACATATATACTCCTAAGAACCAGAGTCCTAACTCACGGTTTATTTAATCGACATAATGAATATTATTGGTCGATAGATAATCCCCGACAACA
>JAHBCN010026627.1:0-10555 GCA_019359885.1 Listronotus oregonensis | reverse complement strand
AATCTATTTATTTATATTTATAATTTTTTATGTTTTCTTAATTTATTTGATATGTTTAATAAAAGTTTTAAAGACTTATCATTATAACATATTTTTTATACATAATTTTTAAAATATTCGGTCATAGAAAAGTACTTAAGCTTATTCGTTATATAATGGATTCAATTTTTGCATCATACCCATCTTTTTAAAGGGATGGAAAATACTTCGGCTTATTTGATTTACAAATAGCTGCCCCTTGAGGTCCATTTTTCGTTCTCAACTAAAAAAATGTTGCAATGGACAAATGTCTCAAATGACTCTCGATAACCCGTTTTGTTTTACATTCTTAATAACCCAGTCTGTAGGTAATTTTCATGACTTTAATTTGTAACAGGTTGAAAGGTGTTAGAAGTTGTAGAGGGTGATTACCTGAATATGACCATATAGTTTTAGACTCGAAAAAGTGTGCAGGGGTGGGGTGGAGGGTTAAAAGTGCTAAAAACGTGTTTTTCGCTTCTGCAAGCGCCATTGTTAATTTTAGAGAAATACGTTTAAAATGTTTTTTAGGTATTAAAAAAACCTATAATTTGAGCATTGTTAAAATTGATTTGGTTCATTTGGTTACGAAAAAATGCAAAAAACCGTTAAAAATAGCCATTTTTTGAAATGTTGATAATTATTGCAAAAACATTTTTTTAACCATTTCTGCTATTGCAAAACATAGATTTTTTAATTATTAATTAAATGAGATGTTCTTAAGCATGATCGGATAATTTTTGGCTAAGATAATTGAGTTTTACTGATTTTAGAGCCCTAATCTAGTAGGCTATATCTTTTTTGTTTATAAATATTTTAGGTATTACAAACTGTCTTTGCTTTTTCAAGACTTATATTTTACTAATTTAGATCAACGAAATTAAAAAATATATATTAAGTCCTTCGTTTTGAGCCTTGAAAAAAGGCACTTTATTGCTAATAAACAATTGGAGCCGGAGCACCTCTGCATAAGTTAAGAATTTTAAACCAAGAAATATGGAAAGCTGGCTTCAAAACAAATATTTTTGAAAAAAACTAGTTATTTTATTTATTTAAATTCCAAATTACTTAAAATTTGCAATAAACATTCAAAAATACAAAAATAATAATTTTCAATTTTTTCCAGAATCACCTTAAATAAAATCCCAAACATCCGGTTATTTGATTATAACTCGAAAAATATTGCATTTAGATGAAAAAATTATATTACTTAAATTAAAGGTCTTGTAAAAATACATAGTTTATGTCCTATAAAGTTTTGTGTATCGTTAATAGTTTTTAAGAT
This sequence comes from Listronotus oregonensis, assembly GCA_019359885.1. Lineage (NCBI taxonomy): Eukaryota > Metazoa > Arthropoda > Insecta > Coleoptera > Curculionidae > Listronotus > Listronotus oregonensis. Next base: position 9,252 of record JAHBCN010026627.1, on the reverse strand, counting down.
ATTGACGCTTCACATTAAAAAAAATAGTTAATATCTGAAATTATGCCTTTTCTTGATTATTTGCTGTTTCACCTCCAATTTTTACTTCAGATTTGTGTTCAGCGGAAAAAAATACTTTAGAAACTTTTATAGATACCCGCACCCAGCACACACCACTTTTTTCAATCAATAAATCTAAAGTTAAAATTTCAGTGTCAGTTTCAAATATATTAATTGATAATATGTTCTATAGTTTTGAGGCGGATCCATGTTTTAGTTTGTTTTATTTGGGTTACTCGCCTTTTTACTTTTTGGAAAATGGGACCTCTTGGTCGGGGCCCGGGGGATGCGGGCTGACCTGTCCACCCCATGGACTTGTTCAGATCGCCTGCAACAATAAGAAACCCCAAGCCAAAATCACAAATAATAATCTACGTTTCATTGGCAAGGGGCCACCGTTATCAAGATTGAAACTAAAACAAAAAATTAAACTAAATTTTAAGAATTTTAGGTCTGAAAACTTAGGAAGTTCTGATAGCTTTTGAACTTTTAATGACGTTTTGTCATAAGTGACAATAGTTATTGGACTGGTGTATGTATAGTATTTAAAAGACCAGAAAGGTGGGTGGTATGGTGTGTTAATTGATTTTAAGTTTACCTGAATTTACTTGCATCAAGCATAGGTAACCATGTATTATTTAAACTAACAGAAATTGATGCTACACATCTGTCTTTATTTAATAAAATAAATGCACTTTTTTTTTATTTTACGTTTTTTTGAACAAAGTTCTTTGCTATAATGCTGAAGCATTCCAGTTTATATGTGGTTATTATCAAATGCGTGTTGACAGATTTTGATTTGTGGAATTCGTGTTCTAATATATTTATATTTCTTTTATGCGTTTCTAATGGTCTGGAAGTTTCACCTATTAAAATTTATTACATTCAAAAGGGGATCTTATAAATGACATTCTTTGTGTTTTCGTTTATATTGTATGGTTTTGTTTTTGTTACTTGGGATCTAATGGTGTTTTGTGTTTTTAAAGATAGTGCAATATTAAATTTGTTACCTATTCGTTGAATTTTATTTGATAAGCCGGGAATATTGGTAAAAATAGATTTGTAACAGGTCTATTTTGTTTTTGTCTTAAATTTGGTTGTTCAAATTTTAGAAAGCATTTATTTATAAAATCAAGAGGATAATTATTTTGAACTAAAATATCTTTAAAAATTCTTTTCAATTTCTTTGTTTTGATCAGAAGTTATTTTATTCTTTTAAAAGACTTTTTACAACTCCTTTCTTTACCATTATTGGGTGATTAGAGTTAAAATTTAAGCTTTGTATGTGTAGGTTTTCTGTAAATTTTGGTTTTCGAAATTTTTACATCTTTTTTTATTAGAATATCAAGAAAAGGAAGTTGTGAGTTTTGTTCTTTTTCTAAAGTGAAATGAATAGTGGGTTCTTGTGTATTAATGTGTGTTAAAAAATTATTTAGACATACTTAATAATGGTGATAAAGGTGAACCCATGGCCATGCCAGAAGTTTGTTTGTAAAAGTCAGTGTTATATTGGAAATATGTTGTTTTTACGCAAAAAGTTAATAATTCAAGAATAGAATTTATGTTTAGTTTGGTTCTTTCGCCAAGGTGGACATCATTTTCTAATTTATTTCTAACAATATTTAATGTTTTATCTACAAGAACATTTGTGAATAAACTTACAACATCAAAACTTACCAAGGTGTTATTTGGGTCTATGTCAATGTGTCTTAATTTTTCTAGAAAATGTTGGGAATTTTTAATGTATGAGTCAGTATTGTTTACTAAAGGATCTAAAATAGTAAGTAAAAATTTTGCTAATGGGTGTGTAGGTGAGTTTATGCAACTAACTATTGGACGTAATGGTATATCAGGTTTGTGTATTTTTGGTACTCCATAAAAGTGTGTTTTACTGTTATGGAGTGTAAGTGTAAATCTTTCTCTATCTGTAAAGCTGTTTTTATGTTTTTTTAAAATGTTATAAATTTGTCTTTCAATGGTTTCAGTTGGATCATTGTTTATTTTTGTATAATTACCATCATTTAAAAGAGACATTATTTTATTATCATACATATGTATCACAGTCTATTATTACTGTTGCATTACCTTTATCTGCAAGAAGAATTTTTATGGTATTGTCTCTTTTTAATGATTGTAATGCTTTTTGTTCAATGTTTGTTAAATTTTGTTTAATTTTAAAAGGTCTTTCTAAAGCAATTATAGTTCTAATTCTAAATTCATCTTGGTGTTCTATTGGTAAGTTTTGACATGTTTCTTCAATGCATGAAATAATGTCAAGCTTGGGAACTGTTTTGGGTGTAATGGCAAAATTTAAGCCTTTAGAAAGAACAAGAGATTCATCCTCTGTTAATTCTTTTTTAGATAAATTAACTACAGTTTTATTAATCATTTCATTATTTCTTATGTTAGATATTTCTGAGTTTAATTTTTCTTGCATTAAATTATTAAATTTATTTTTATGTATGTCTTTTTGAATTTGAAAATTTATTAAATTAATAAACACAGAATTCCACAAATCAAAAATCTGTCAACACGCATTTGATAATAACCACATAATAAACTGGAATGCTTCTAGCATTATAGCAAAGAAAACTTGTTCAAAAAAACGTAAAATAAAAGAAAGTGCATTTATTTTATTAAATAAAGACAGATGTGTAGCATCAATTTCTGTTAGTTTAAATAATACATGGTTACCTATGCTTGATGGTGAAGTAAATTCAGGTAAACTTAAAATCAATTAACACACCATACCACCCACCTTTCTGGTCTTTTTAAATACTATACATACACCAGTCCAACAACCTTTTGTCACTTATGACAAAACGTCATTAAAAGTTCAAAAGCTATCAGAAATTTCCTAAGTTTTCAGACCTAAAATTTCTTAAAATTTAGTTTAATTTTTTGTTTTAGTTTCAATCTTGATACCGGTGGCCGACTTGCCACCGAAACGTAGATTATTATTTGTGATTTTTTGGGTTTTTTGGGGGGTTTTCTTCTTTTTTGTTGCAGGCGATCTGCAAGTTCATAGGGGTCCATAGGGCTGGACAGGGTCAGCCCGCATACCCCGGGACCCGGACCAAGAGGGTCCCATTTTCCAAAAAGTAAAAAGGCGAGTAACCCAAATAAAACAAACTAAAATATTAATTGATCTCTCGCCAATACTATTTTAAATGGAGGATACATGAACACCAATCTGGCTTTTCGATTTCTAAAGTGCCTTCAGATTGATATGTCGTCTAATAGGGTTTCAGATAAAAAAATAAATATAAATAAAATTAAGTTTAATTGATTACACAGGCCCACAAAAAAAGTGGTGTGTGCTGGATGTGGGTATAGGATTTTCTGGAGTATTTTTTTCCGCTGAACACAAATCTGAAGTAAAAATTGAAAGTTAAACAGCAAATAATCAAGAAAAGGCATAATTTCAGATATTAACGATTTTTTAATGTATCTTGAAAACTATTAACGATACACAAATATATTATAGGACATAAACTATGTGTTTTTGCAAAACCTTTAATTTAAGTAATATATTTTTTTCATCTAAATCAGTCTGGAGGCCTAGAGGTAAGGGTTCCAGAAAAAATTGGGGGGCGCTGATGTGATTTAAGGGGGCTATGGGTGATTTGTAACTTCAGCTACTTCATATTTTAAAATTCACTGAAATTAAAATCCTTCTACTACACAACATCCATTTATTAGTTTATATTTGTATCATATTTTATTGTCTAAGTATAAACTAAAAATATATTAAACATTTAATATTTTTAATGCGTTCACAACGCTATTTATATCTTAAGATATTTAGTAATAGGTATCAAACACTGAAAAATATTCGTGTTGCAGGTGAGGTCCCCACCTCCGAAGACACGTATTAAAAATAGGTATATATTGTTGCGGCCAAGCTGAGCACTTGCTGAACGCTGGATTTTTTTTTATGTACCTGATCTAGTAAAAATAAAAAAAAATAATTAAAATTAAAAGGTTCAATTATAATTCACGTTTGGCGAGAACAAATCAGTGCACTAATTCAAAGGCGTGTTGTTAAATTCATCGAAGATCTCGAAGATTCGGTAATTCGGTATTTTATGACGGCAAAACGGTCGTTTTTGTGCTACGACCAGGGACGCTATTCTTGGCCATCTCTTCGGTCAATCTGTTAAAAATTAAATGCGACTTCTGAAGTCGAATGCAAAATATCTGTATTCTTGACCATTCGATCTTAGATCATCTGTTGATAAATTAAATGACAATTCGACGGATTCTGAAAGATGCGAACGACCAAGAATAGTGCTCCTGGCAAGTGGCGAGCGGTCTATTATATTTCAATTTTGCTCACATTACCTGAGGTGTATTAGGCAAACCATTTTAGGCGTATTGTCAGTTCGAGTTAGTTTTGGCTATATACCTATTGGACAATTAAAATACCTTTTTTTAATTTGTTTTAACCATTATTTTAAACAAAGACTTAATTTGGAGGTACATTTGTAGGTTTTAACAATTATAGTTTGTGAAAGTTTTATTCCAAATATCTTAAAAAAATATATCAAAATGAAATAAATGTAAATCATTTCTTTATTTAAGATAACTATCACATTTTTTGTGGAATTTAAACCGACCGAGTCCGACCGGCATCATAATAAAGTGAATCGGTTGCAAACGAATCTTTTTAAGTGAATGAATCAAATGAATCGATTCAGTAAAAAGATTTGAACTTCCCACCTCTAGACGTGACGTTCCGCCGCATGCACGCATCGCTCTCGCTCGCCCTCCCGCCACTCCGCCCACTCACCCGATACTGTAAGTTGAATTAAAATTGCTCAATGTTGATTATTGTCAATTTTGAATAAAAGATACTGTTAATATTGTAAAGTTGCGGCTCCAGGCGAGACTAATATGTTATTGAGATTTTTAGGGTAAAAAAAATGGGGGGCGCTACAAAATAACTGATTTTCAAAGTGGGCGTTAAACAAAATAAGTTTGAGAACCTCTGATCTAAATGCAATATTTTTCGAGTTATAATTAAATAACCGAATTTTTAGGATTTTTTAAATGTATGCTTTTGAAAAAAATTGAAAATTAATATTTTTTTATTTTTTCATGTTTATTGCAAATTTTAAGTAATTAGGAATTTAAATAAATAAAATAACTCCTTTTTTTTCAAAAATATTTGTTTTGAAGCCAGCTTTCCATATTTCTTGGTTTAAAACTCTTAACTTATGGAAGGGGTGCTCAGGCTCCAATTGTTTATTAACAAAAAAGTACCTTTTCTTTTGAGGCTCAAAGCGAAGGACTTAATATTATTTTTTATGTTGTTGATCTAAATTAGTAAAACATAAGTCTTGAAAAAGGAAAAGACAGTTTGTAATACCTAAAATATTTATAAACAAAAAAGATATAGCCCACTAGATTAGGGCTCTAAAATCAGTAAAACTCAATTATCTTAGCAAAAAATTATCCGATCATGCTTTAGAACCTCTCATTTAATTAAGAATTAAAAAACCTATGTTTTGCAATAACAGAAATGGATAAAAAAATATTTTTCAATAATTATCAACATTTCAAAAATTGCTATTTTGAACGGTTTTTGCATTTTTTCATAAACAAATGAACCAAATCAATTTTAGCCGGACTTAAATTATAGGTTTTTTAATACCTAAAAAAAATATTATGAACGTATTCCTCTAAAATTAACAATGCCGCTTGCAGAAGCAAAAAACACGTTTTTAGAACTTTTAACCCCCACCCCTGCACACTTTTTTAGAGTCTAAAACTATATAGTTATATTCAGGTAATCACCCTCTACAACTTCTTCAGGTAAACACCTTTCAACCTGTTACAAATTAACGTCATAACAGCCCTTATTTTTACCTACAGACTGGGCTATAAGTGTAATGTGAGGCAAATCGTTGGCGAGAATTAATCTCAAATTCGAAATATTGTCGAATGGCAAAACAGTGGAAGTGTGGGCAATTAAACCATAAAAGGCTCTTAAAATGGGAAATAGTAACCCATAACCATTCAATTTTAATCTTTACCAGTAAATTTCTGAATTTGTGTATTTCTAAATCGAGAGCTGTTTTAAAAAAAAATGAACTAGTAGAGTTGGTCAAAGTCGATAAAAATCCCTTAAAGGAAAAGCTCTCTTTATCCTTGATATTTAAAAACACCAAAAAGAAGTGGGTTAATATTGCTTTAAAAAAAATCTGGCGAAAAGAAAACCTGGAAGCTAACACTTAAAGTCTAATATAATTTATCTATTTATTTTATTCATATGGTGTCAATTGGGAAATAATAAGACCTTCAAAAGAAAAGGGTCAATTTTTTATTACGCAAAAGCCACTATTAATAGTGTACAAGTTACATTTTATTAGCAGGAAACATTATCTTGTTAATTTAAATTAATTAATATTTTCTTTAATGTTAAGTAAGGTAAATAACAAACCTTTAAAAGAAAAAAGCACATTTTTAATTCGTCAACACGAAATAAACCTGCATTATGTCAATACCAAAAAAATCTTTGTAACAAATGGAACTATTCTTACAGGTTACAACATTCCAACAGGACAACTATCAAATTTATCATCATAAGAAATCCATTCAGTTCTATGGTAATCTATAAGAAATATCAGTGGTGTAAATAAAAAATACTTTAGAACAGATATGTCCATTTAGTAAAAGTAACATTATATTATTAAACAAGTTATTTACTTATCCGTGTCACAAGTACCAATAGTGTAAATAAATTAAAATTTAGAAACTCAGACCCATTTTTCATGATACTAAATATGCAGAAATTTATTACAAATTTATATATGGTAAAAAAGTACATTTTAATTTTAGCTTTTTAATATTGTAATATACATAAAAGGGAGCTCTAAACTTTAGACCTATAATACCCTAATATCACAGATAAAGATAAGCTTATTAAGTGTAGGTCATTAAGAAAAGTGTTATTAAAAGAAAAGCCAAGGAAAAAATTTATTAGCATTAAACCTAATTCACATATTTTTAAAATATGAACCTATAATGTGTTTTTGAATTTTAAATTTTCCTAGATTATCCGAAAAGTGGCGTACTTGACCTTTCTGTCTATATATTTGTAAAAAAACACTTTAAGTAATTTATTTATTTTTTTTTTATAGAAAGGATTTTGCGTTCATTGCATAAGTTTACCGTAATTTGTTTTATTATAAAATTTATTTATGAATATTACCGAGTTGTCGCAAGTGTATCTAAAATTACGGTATAGTTGTTAGGGTATATAAAAAAAAAATTTAGCGTCTTAAAAAACTCAACGAGTTATCGCGTATCTGTATCTCTATTTTTCATTTATAAACAGAAGGTATAATTTAATCTGTCAAAAACCCTGCAATGAAACACTTTTGAAATTTTCCGAAAAGCATACAGTATGAACCTAATTATTTCAGTTAAAATAGCGAGACCCCTTAAGATACTTTTTTAAACTGTAATTGCGATAACTCGTTATTAGTTTATTTCATAACAAATGTACTACCGATACCGTAATAAAAAGCCGCAGGCCATGGATTAATCAGCTTATCACTCTCTAAAACAACAAAATAATTATTGTTGTGTTTTGGAATGTTTAGATCTTAATTTAGTCTTTTAACTAATTTTTAATTTTTGTTTAAATAAAAAATTTTATATTTGGACAATGTGAAAAGGGGATTTATACAATCCATAATTTACGATTTGGCTATGATGATGTATATGAGTTATTTTCCTAAATCGTTTGATTTAGTATTGTCTTGTATTCAGAAACTATAGGGTTATTTTTCTGTGAACTAATCTTAGTTCTTATGAAAACCCCTAATAAAAATAAAGATATTGTTTTGTTTTCTTTATTGCTCATGGTTTTGACTACTTCCAATGATCTCAAGCGGAACCAAGTTGGTAAAAGAAACACCTCAAAAGGCTTTAATCATCATCATCTAAAGAGAAACCAAAACCTCTTGAAAATGCTTCGTCATACAGACCGATATGTTTGTTGAATGTGGAAGGCAAACTCTACGAATATCTCATACTCGACCGTCTTCAAAAGGAACTAACAGGCATCGGAGGCCTATCCAACCGACAGTATGGTTTTAGTAAGGGTAAACAAACCGTGGATGCCATCAATCGAGTCATCGATATAGCTAGGAGTTCCGAAGACTACTCTTACACCCACCTGTGTATTTTCTAGTCGCGTTTCATCACGCCAATAGTAAAGGTCTGCCGGCAACACTGTTTAACTTTCGTTCAAGGATAGCGCGAAAATCTCTCGATGGACATCGGCTCGCGTTAGCCAAAGTCCATTAGGGGTATCAAAAATATAGCATTGAATGGTTCATCTTATCCGTAGTAGTATTGTCTTTGCTTTTACACAAAAAATAAGTAATAATTTACCCAATCAGAACACAAAAAATATTTTTCAAAATTTTTATTGGAAAAAAAATAAATAAATAAATTATTAGGAACATAAAATATATAGAAATGCGAATAATACTTTAAGGCCAAGAATATACAAATAAAACTTTGTAATCTTATTTTCCATTTTTAAGCAAGCCAACTTGTCCAGCTATTCCAACATAATCCTGGATTAGTTGCTGATTTTCTGCAAGACGATCTCGAACTCTTCTTCCAGCTTTTTCCTAAGAAAATAAAATGTGTTAAAACAAATATATTTTTCTGGCTGCTATTTAAAACTAAAAATTATTATATGAGAAGTCATTAAAATAAAAAATCCCTCTAACAACCAAACCGGAAATAGCATAGAGACAGGAAGGATAACAAAATGACTACGTTTATATCCATGACTTCATAGGATAGAAATTGTATCAGATTTTGAGGTTGGGACTCTTATTTTTTTATGATTTGTATAGTGTAGTAAAAAGTGTAAAAAATCTGCCAAAAAATATATATTTTTAAAAGTTGGAAGCCGAAAAAGATCATATGTTTTACGTCAAAATTTCATCGAATCAGAACTGGATTATCTTGATTTTTTTGCGGCATAATCTACGGTGGATTGAAATTTGTGATTAAAGGTTTTGGATTAGATGAAACCTACATCTGATCGCCCTTATGGACATAAACGTAATTATTGAATTTATATGTTTTCTAGCTTCACCGCGTATATACAGTAAGTTCTTTTGAAAATATAGCTTGAAACTAAAAATTGGTTACAAACAGTATAAAATAGCAAACAATCTGTCA
>JAHBCN010026626.1:0-10494 GCA_019359885.1 Listronotus oregonensis | reverse complement strand
TATATATATATAAAATGTATAATGACCATATGAAAACTACTATGTAATAGTTATTTTTAACTTTTCTTATTTGTTTTTAGCACTAAACAATCAGACTGTTATCCAAAATAAATAATTATACAATGATGCCCTTGGCCGGAATCAATTAATATTGTCAAAATAAGAGGCTAATTGCAAAATTTATTCTATCAATTACTCTGTAACGATAATTGGGCTATGAGATAATTTTTTATCCGAAATTAATTGACCAAAATTATTACAGAACATGGCTCTTGACTCTTGTAATTTTATATAAGTTACAGTATGGGAACAGTTCGTCGTTTATTTTACAAATTTGATTCGTCAGTATAGAAAAACGTGTTTTTCTTCTTTTGAAAAATTAAGGATGGAATTGGAGGAATAAATAAAGTATTTCTAGGTGGTAGTCATTTAATTTGGTAATATATTTAAAATACTTTTATTTACTATAAGTTAGTGAAAACTAGTGTTATCCAGAAGACATAAAAATTAAATTATAAATATTTAATCGCCGAGATGTACTATTTTAGTGGGTAAAACAATATTGATGATGTTTGGAGGAATAAATAAAATATTCCTATAGTCCAATCATTATAATTTTTTTTTGTAATTAATGTTAACAGATATCTGACTGCTCCATGTCTTCCGGAATAACCTGTAGATTACTAAAATCAAAAATCCAATCAATTTTTTTTAGGTTTTTTTTAAACAATAAATATTAAAAAAGGGCTTTTTTCTTTTTTTTTTAAATATAATAAAAAGTACTGGCTATACTACTTTACTCATGAAAGACCGTTTGTAAAAAAATTCAAAAACCTACAAAATGGTTTTTGAAAAATCCCCCCAGATGAAAATTGTCGCATTAATAGTTTATATTCAATCGCACATTAGGCCCTTATCTTGCAAGTTACGTGAATATTAGGCAAATGGTCTGATTTGAATTTATAAAACGGCTTTTTAAAGTTGAGATTAGAAGCTACAAATTGTATATCTCACATTTTTATATAAGTTTGGGGAACATTGTTAAAAATGCTTGTGAACCTAGCCCGTCGAGCGAAAATTTGCGACCGAGACGTGGAGGGGGCACCCAGCAGCGAAGGAGAAGGGGTTTAAAGGTGTATGGAAGCCCAAGGGAAAGGCCCATTGGGATAAAAAAAATGTCCGAAAGTATGAAAATAACTGTCAAAATTTGGGCCCCGCCGATTCTGGCAATAAAAAAATTACTTTTGACCCTTTGATAAATCAGTTTTAGTTGGGGAACACATTATACTTTTATAAGAGCCGTGTACCGTTTTTGGTTTTAGGTTGTCTAAGGTTTTTGGGAAGGGGCGCGCGGGGCTTATGAAACTATATCCGCGTTGTCCGTCAACGATCGTCGTCTTATCTTTCGTCATTTTCGTTTTTGGTCTGTCCTTTGCGCCCAAAATTAGTTTCGGTTTTTTTTCCCCTTTGTGTGAAATTAAAAACCCATAAATTTTTGGGCCAGAAGTTTTTTTTTTGATAAAAAACCCTTTTATTTTATGATTAGTGTTTATTAAATTGTGACTATAATTTTGGTTTATTGTTTGTTACTTATAATATCGTAACAAAATGATTGGGGGGTTTTTGGTTTTTTCTTGCAAAAAGCAAGGGAATACCCCGGGATTTTTTTTCTTTTGGTAAATATTTCTTATATTTAAATTAGGTGCTTTTTTATGAGGCGTAAAGTTAGGGGAACCCAAAAAATTTAAAAATTTAAAAATTTTTAAAATTTGGGGAAAAATTTTTAAAAAATTTTTTGGTTTTTTTTGGGAAAAAATAAAAGGGGGAAACCCCCCTTTTTTTTTGAATTCCAAAAAAGTTTTGTAAATTTTTTTTTTATTAAAAAGAAAAAGGAAAAAGGCCCCTTTTTTTCATTTTTAAAAAAAATTTTTTTAAAAAAAGGTTTTTTAATTTTTTTAAAATTTTAAAACCCCCCTAAATTTTTTTATATTTTCCCCCCAAATTTAAGGAAAAAGGGGAAAAAAAAATTTTATTTTTAAATTCCCCCTTTTTTTTTTTTTTAAAATTTTTTAAAAAAATTTTTTTTTTTGGTTTTTAAAAAAAAGATCCCCTTTTAAGGGAAAAATGTGACCCCCAAAAATTTTGGTTTTTAAAAAAGGGAAAAAGTTTTTTTTTAATTTCCCCCAAAGGGGGTTTTAAAAAAAAATTTTTCCACTTTAAAAAATTTTATGAATGTTTTTTTTGAAAAATTATCCAAAAGAAAATTTAAAAATTTTCATTTCTTGTCCCAGAACTTAGGGGTTAAAAACCTTTTTAAAATATCCCTTTCCTTCCCCTTTTAAAATTGGTAAAAAGTAATAAAATTTTTTTATACAATTTTTAAAAATTTTTTTTTAAAAAAAAATGTTTTTTTTTTTTTAAAAAGTTTTTAAAAAAATCAAAACCCCATAAATTACCCTTTTTAAAAAAAAGGAAGTTAACCTTTTTAATCAGGGTTTAAAAAAACCCCCCAAAACCCCCAAAAATTTTTAAAATTTTTTTTGGTAATCTTTAATAAAACCCAAAATTTTTTTGTAAAAAAAAAAAAAAAAAACTTGGGGAAAATTTTAATTGGGGGGATTTAGGGGTAACAAAAAAAGGAATTCCCTCCCATTTCCGGGGAAATTCCAATCCCCATCCCGCTGTCCTTGGGGGAAATTTTGTTCCAAGATTGGTTCCAAATTAAAAAATTTTTGAAAAGGGAAAAAACTCTCCAGGCCCACGGAATTTTTAAAGAAACTTATAAAAATTAGATATCAATTTGAGTTTTAAATTTCTTTAAAAAGCCGTTTTAAAATTCAAATCCATTTGCCTTTTTTGGGGACTTGCAAAAGGGAATTTTTTTGGGGATTGAAAAAAATAAATGCAAAATTTTTTCCGGCAGTCAAAGAAATATATTTCCCAAAAAATTATTTAACAAAAATTAAAAACGGTTTTTTTAAAAAAAATTGTTTAAAATTTTCCCCTTTTTGTAAAAAAATAAAAAGTTTTTCAAAAACCTTTTTTGTAGGTTTTAATTCCAAAAAGGAAATAAAGTGTTCCAAATTTTTTTAAAAAAAAAAAAAACGGAAAAAAAATTTTTTTATTATTTTTAAAAAAAAATTTAAAAAAAAATTGGTTATTTTTTGATTTTTAATCTGGTTTTTCCGGAAGACAGGGAAAATTTAAAAAATTTTGGGCTTTTAAAAAATTATCTTTTATAAAAAATTGGCTACAGTTGCTTATTTCGTTTTTAAATGTTTTATATTATTCCCTAAAAATTTTCCCCCTTTTTAATAATTAAAAAAGTGAGTTTTTATGGGGGACCCCCAAAACTGCCAATAAGGGGGATACAATTGGTTTTATGATTAACAAAAAACCCCCCAAAAAAAAATTTTTTTTTTTAAAATTAATGAAAAAATGTTTTAAAAAAAATATGTTTAAATTTTGTTTTGTAAAACTTAACGTAGTTTTTGTTTAAAAACATTTTTTGTAGTCCTTTTTACTTTTTGAGATATTAACGATTTAAATTTTAAATAAAAACGCAAATATCTCAAAAACTAAAATAGCTACAAAAACTGTATTGAACAGAAAAATATGATTTTTAATAAGCTCTATAAAAAATCGGCAGCCCTGACGGCAACCTCCTTTAACACCAGATTTGATAACCTTTAAATTTGATTTAAGAGTGCATTTACGCTACACCTTAGGGGTCGGGCAAAGGACGCGGGGACGGTGGGCGGAGACTAACAAACTCCCACTACCACAATTTTCGTTTAGCCGCATTAAAAATATTATATTTTATTTAGGTTCTTCCATATTCGGTGTATCGATGCGATGTTGTTTCCGATTGCAAGCCTACAGAAGATAACGTTTTTCGGTAACTATTTTTCACTTAAATGACATAAATTATACACCATTTTAAAGGTAAGGAAATAATCTATGCTTCTGCTCTAACGAATTTTCGAAATATGAGCCGAGTTAAGAGAAAATAGTATCTAAATATAACCGATTTTAGGGTGACTTTTAGTCAAGGAAATATTAAAAACTAAGTCCAAATTTAAGAAACTATTACAGCAGAAGCCTAGATTTAAGTGTTGGCTTTCATATAGTTTTTGAAAATTCGATAACTTATACCGTTTTTGAGAAAAACATTATGCCCCGAGCCCCAAATTGGATACAATTTTCGCGGCGCGAATGAACTCTTAAGAGAAAATATAAAGCCGACCTTTAATGTGGGAGGTTTCCATATGTTTACACGATTTAAAAGGTTAATAAATGGCATCGGCAAATATCTAATTAACTTTAGAATTATCTATAATTATTTACAATTTGCTAGACTGTATTAACACTTTGCAACATTTAATTGATTTAAATAGCAATAAATCGTGTTTCCCTATTAATTATTGGATAATTCACGGTTGTCAGATGATTTTAAATTATAATATTTTATAGAGTGACCAGGACCGGACATTGGAATATTTAGCGCATCTCTTTTTGTGTCATTAGTTTTTTGCTCAAATATTCTTTTCAAAGGTCCTTTCGGTTTAATAAAAATTTAAATAAATTCGCTTATGCTTTATAAGTGACAGACATAGCCACAGAGCTGTCAAAGTACTCCAAAATAGTACTTTAAGTACAAGTACCAAGTTTATGATTTTTTAAAAAGTACTTCAGGTACAAGTAAAAGTACTCGTTAAAATGTACTTGCTTTTCCAATTAAATTCAAAAAGTACTTGAGGTACTATACCTAAAGTCCAAAATTTCTGTCAGCGGCTGAATAAAAATCTAACACTAGTAAATGATTTTTAAGCCTATGATATACTTTTCCGCTCAAATAACAGTGAACCGGCCAAAAGTTTCATCGCCACGTTGTCATAATTCGCAGGAGAATAAATCACCAGCCAGCGATCGCACTTAAAATAGCACGCCAATATGTATTGAAATCTTGTTATCGGGATGACAATAAAAGTGGCAACAACATTCCTTAGTTTACAACTTGAAGAGACTTGAAAATAAGCGTATCGACGGGTTTTCGTGCTGTTCGATGATTTTATTTAGTTATTATTGATTATGGACAGATTTTGTAAGTTTAAATTTTAATTGCTATACAGGGTATTTTCTAAATTTATAAATTTCTAATAATTTAGTATATAGATATTGTTTTGTGCCAATTTTATAATAGTTTATCTTATTTAGTGTATATAATTGTATATAAAGATTTAGGTTGTTAAGTCAAGTTTGTAAATATTATCCACGTTACAAAAAAAAACTCAGTTAACGTTAAAAGAACGAATAATGGTTAAAAATTTTACCATGGGATTCGGAAATCCAGAACAACCACTTTGGATGCTGCAGATATGTGCAACTTTAACAAAAGTTAATTCGCGTATGGTATTCAGAGTTTTGAAGGCAAAAAAATCAATATTAGTAATTATACGGATACTGGAAAATGCGATTTTTCGCTATTTTTTTGCACACTTTTTACTTTTCGATTGTTAAACATGAATCAGAAGCTGTTTTTGGCTCCTCTTATAGTATTTAAAAATAATAATAATTGAATTGTTTAATTCCATTTTACGACATATTCCTTTAAATTCTGTCATTTGCACGAAAACATATTTAAAAAACTCATACTATGTTAATATTAAAAAAAAACACTTAAAAAGTAAGGAAAAACCTTAATTTTCAATAAAAAGTAGGTAAAACGTTTATGTCCGAATTCAACTCGAAATTTAAAATGTTGACCTGTTACCAGGTTGTAATAGTTTTCTTTATGACATTTTTATAAGGGTATGCGAACCTTTTGCTCGACCCGCAATGTTTGATCAAAAATATCTCGATATGGAAATCCTAAATATGGAACACGAAAGACCCGAAATAGTTATTGGATTCTACAAGCTGATAATCTCAGAGCTTTCGTGTTCCTTGTGATAAAGCAATGCGTGTGAATATCGTATTTAATATTGAGATTGCAAGATCGGTGGTGAATTGACAAGTCGGTGTAACTTGGATTGTCTATCGTTCTGCTTTTACATCTTTTTTAATTTATGTTAAGACTAAAATTTTATTATTTTTTTCATGTAGCAAAATAAAATCAGAGAAGGTAAAATTAAAGTAAAAAATGTATTTTTTTTGGAAAAACGTTAAAAAATCGCCAAAAAACTCAAATTTGTGTTCTATGACCTCAAAATAGGAGGTGTGCAAAATTAAGCAAAAAAATTAAATTTTTCATTAATCCAAATAATACCAAAATAATATAGGCTTGTTACTAATTTAAAGGGTTGATGAAAATGTGAAAAAATAACTTTTGCTTATAAAAAATATTTTCATGTTTTGACGAAATTTTATAGTTTATTTTCTAAAATGCATACGCCACTGGAATTGATTCCCCTGACCCCACACAACCCGGGGCACTCTAAAAGCGAGCGATGCGTCATTGACAGAAATTTTGGACTTGAAGTATAGGTACCCAAGTATTTTACTTGACGTAAAACAAAGTACTTGAAGTAAACCAAAGTAACTGAAGTAAATAAAAGTATTGGACGTAAAAGTAGTTTTACTTGAGTAGCACTTTCTTAATAACATCAAGTTAAAATGTATTAGCGCAAATGTATACTCTGATAATTTAACGATTTATAATAATAATAATAATAATAATAATATGAAGCCGACCTATAAAGTCTGTTATTGTGATTTTTAGCAAAGTAATCTTTCTGGAAAATTTTTCAGGTTTGGAGGTCCAATATAATTTTCAATTCAATCGCATCAAATGCATTTTTTATCCAAAATCGAAAATCTCAAAAATTACTTGACACGCCTTTCCCAATTTTTGCACAGGCAATTAGAATACTTATGTGAATTTACATACCAAATCTCATACCTTTATGTGAAACAATAACGAAGTTATAGTAGGCGGAAAAACACGGTGAAGTGTTTCGTGCATTATACACACTGCGTATGCGCACCACCGTGCGCCTAGATGAGTGGAATATTGAAATTAAAAGTGTTTTATAAGATTTGGTGATTATACAGGGTGGCCCACCACATTCGCCTCGGTTTTTCTACGAGAAATGAAAAGAGTTGGGGGAGCACAGTCACATGTTGGTCTGTGGGGAGCATATTTAAAAATTATTTTGAAATATACAGGGTGACCCAAAAAAGAAGTACATATCAAAGTTATATTTTTTCTTATGGAACGCCCCATATTTTTTTTATTTTTTAGATACTATAGACCAAATAAAGGTGAGTTATTGTTATAATTTGTATATCTAAAACTGACCGTTTCTGAGAAATTTAGAGAAATTAAAAATCAGACCATATTTTAAAAATTGTTTACACCCTGTAACATATAAGGAGCTGCTCGTAATTAAATTTACTGCTTAGCTTAAGGTTAATTTAACTATTACATAAAAGTTTTACCTCAATATTATACAGAGTGGTGAAAAAAATTGCCTCAAAGTTTGGACATACATTTTATTAAATAACTTCCTAAAGTTAAATGGAACACCCTATATTTAGTGGCCTATTTTGACGCAGAACTAGATTCCCTTTAAAACTATATTAGGGTTTCCTATACCTATCTCTTCTGCTTTTTATGCAAAAGACGTTTTTATATTTGACTTATGAATAATTTCTTTATCTTAAAAATGGAACACTCTGTACTGTATAGGATGACGCCTGTTAGAATACCTTTGGGCATATACTTTTGATGCAAATAAACATATTTCTTGACACTCACCGATTACCAAAATCATTTCATCTTCCTTATTTTAACTAATTAAAATGTAACAATCATTCAAAACGATTATAATTTTAAACTACTTGTAGCTTAATCAATGATAATCGTTTGATTAGCAAGTGTCACTGTCAAATATTTTTGTTTGCAAATAATAATTAACATCATCTAGGTCAAAGCCTACTATTATTAAAAAAATATAAATATAATCGTACCTTTGGTGATAGTCATATTGAAATGTATGTTTTTATTGACCCCATTATAATATTATTTTGGGATTTAATTTACCATAAAGTCCAATACATTTGCTAAGAAACAAGGGCATTTAATTAAGATAGGTGTACCTCTTACTATATTTTGATTCTCATTTTAAAGAATGCTTTAATATTTTAGAAATGGATAAATTGGAGTTTTCACTTTTGCCTGCATTTTGCTTCAGAAACATCTTATTTTTAAAAATTTAAACTTGTGCTTTTAGCGAATCTACGTGGCACTTAATAAAACCGTTTTTTAATTATAGTACAGGGTGTTCCATTTTTAAGATAAAGAAATTATTCATTAGACAAATATAAAAACGTCTTTTGTATAAAAAGTGAAAAAGATAGGTATAGGAAACCCTAATATAGTTTTAAAGGGAATCTAGTTCTGCGTTAAAATAGGCCACTAAATATAGGGTGTTCCATTTAACTTTAGGAAGTTATTTAATAAAATGTATGTCCAAACTTTGAGGCATTTTTTTACCACTCTGTATAATATTGAGGTAAAACTTTTATGTAATAGTTAACTTAAACCCTTAAGCTAAGCATTAATTTAATTACGAGCAGCTCCTTGTATGTTACAGGGTGTAAACAATTTTTAAAATATGGTCTGTATTTTTTAAATTCTCTAAATTTCTTAGAAACGGTCAGTTTTAGGTATAGGAATTATAACAATAACTCACCTTTATTTGGTCTATAGT
The DNA here is from genome assembly GCA_019359885.1 of Listronotus oregonensis. Taxonomy (NCBI): domain Eukaryota; kingdom Metazoa; phylum Arthropoda; class Insecta; order Coleoptera; family Curculionidae; genus Listronotus; species Listronotus oregonensis. The sequence goes on along the minus strand of JAHBCN010026626.1, from coordinate 1,780 downwards.
ATCTTAAAAATAAAAAAAAATATGGGGCGTTCCATAAGAAAAAATTGTTGTGTATGTTTGATATGAGCAACCGTTTTTGAGATATTTGGATTTAAAAAAATTACGACGCATCTGATTTTATTGTAGCAAAATTTTAAAAAAATAAAACAACATGTATAATTAAACAATATGTATTTTAATTTTTAATAAAATTATTGTTTTTAAATTATGTTCAGCAAAAAATTCCACCATTTACTTAAAAGCACATGTCAGCTCTGTGGTGAACACCCTGTGTTTCGGAAACGAAGGCCTTGCGGACCCATATTTGTATAGACTTTTATGTTTATTTTTGGACCCTGACTACGTACCTGAAGTATTGACATTTCCTCATAAATCACCCTGTATGTAATTGAAGCTTCGTGATTATCTGGCTTTTCTCCCGTTATTCGGGGCAATAAAATACATTTTAGGCCATTTTTTTTTGGATGACATTTATAGTTGCTCTAGTTTCAAATGTCATAACTTGAACTTTGAAAATGGGAACGTAACCCTCAATAGTTATTGTTTTGGATATAATATTAGAATAAGAATGTAGTAGGAAAATGGAGGACTGAATGAGCTTACTTTTGTAAAAAGCAATATAAAAGCTGACCGATACGTCCATAAGATTATAGAACCTTTTTTTGCCTTAACTTACTCTTTCAGCAAGATAACGCCTGACCCTATGTCCCAAGATTAACGCGACCTTGCTTGGAATATGACCAGGTCAATGTTCTACCATGGCCACCCAAAATTTCCTGACTTTAGTCCCATAGAACATATGTGGGGTATGGTGAGTAGATTAATAACTTCAAACCTGTATAAAATGGCGGGAATTTTTTCTCATTTTTTGAATGTGATTTGTTGACTCAAAAATAAAATATTTTGTCTCTTGCAAATTTTTCTAAAAAAAATTATTTCGCCGGAAAAATTAAATTAAAAAATGATCTATATTTCAGCTTCATGAATTTTTTACACAAAAACAACAGGTCCTACTAAAATTATAAAAGTAAAAGATCTTAGAATTCTTCAGAGAATACATGGGAATTTTTTTAGAATTTTCGGAAACATTTTTGCATTTCACAATTTGCCAAAATTTCATCACAAAAATGAGAAAAATCAAAAATGTTTCCGAAAATTCTGAAAAAATTCCCAAGTATTTTCTAAAGAATTCTAAGATCTTTTACCTCTATAAAAAAATTTTGTAGGACCCGTTGTTTTTGTGTAAAAAATTCATGAAGCTGAAATTTTTTTATTTTTAATTTAATTTTGCCGGCGAAATATTTTTTTCAGAAAAATTTGCAAGAGACAAAATTTTATTTTTAAGTCAACAAATCAGATTCCGTTCAAAAAATAAAAAAAATTCCGTCATTTTAGACAGGTTTGAAATGTATATTTTTTTTACTCTACAAAAAAATGCCGGAACATGTCGAAATCGAAAAAAATTTCCAAAGATGCCATACGGCAATGGAAACTACACCTTTTTCGATTTTTCTGTACCCTCGAAATTTTTTTCGCTCATAAAATGGTTGGAGAAGGTGGAGTGTCCGCTATAAAGATATATATATATATATATATATATATATATATATATATATATATATATATATATATATATATATATATATATATATATATATATATATATATATATATATATATATATATATATATATATATATATATATATATAATAATATATATATATATATATATATATATATATATATATATATATATTATTATATATATATATATATAT
>JAHBCN010026625.1:0-10626 GCA_019359885.1 Listronotus oregonensis | reverse complement strand
AAGTTTTGTAAAGAAAACTTGCCTTTTCCATTCTAACAATAAGTGACAACGATGCCTGAGCAAATATACGTATTAGAAGTGATCGTGCACACTATTGAGCTGCAGCCGAGTTTTGAAATAAAAGATTTTAATTCACTATGCATTAGTTTTAAATTCGCTCAGCTGGTTAATTTTGATATAGACACTCAATTTTTTACGATACCAAAAGTAGAAGGTAAGACAACATTTTAACCAAGAAATTAATAAATAATCTTTATGGAAATGGATCAAAACGGGTTGTTAGTATTAGAAATCTGTTCTATTTATTATTAAACAATATTTGGTATTCTTGCCAGATAACCCTGTGGGAAAAGCCTGATAGAAAATGTTGGGATTCAATAAGAATCTAAAGTGCCGGTGCACATTAAAAGTAATCGGGACGCAAAGATTGTTTTCAATCTAATCTCTTTGATACCTATCGGAGTTTCAGTGCACATGAGATAGGCAAGCCGCGTCATTTCAATCCTATTTTTTCATACCTATAAGAATTGTTTCATGTTGTAAATGCAATTAGAAATTAATATGCAAACTATTTTGAAAGTGAAGTTGGACAAGTGACTTGGCAAGATACATTTTTATAAAGAAAATTATTAAATTATAAAACACATTGATAAATATAAATCATGTACAGGGTGTCCAAAATTCGAACCTCATCACTGGTATCTCGGAAACTTGAAAAACGAGGTAAAATTTTAAATACTGCTGAAGACTTTTGGAAATAAACAGAATATTCGCGATTTTATTTTTATTTTTTATGACTTTATTTGACTAGATATAACAAAATAAATTTCACATTACTATTGCTCCTTTTTTTGTTCTACAAGACAATGTTATTAGATGTACACACCGACGTTTCGTCTTTGAGCTGCCATCATCAATTTTGTTTTTTTTTTAAATACAGTCCTGGATTTTTTTATTACTGATTTTAAAAGCTTTTAAGGTTTCAAAACCAAAGCTGTACCGCATTTTAATGATTTCCTGGTAAGATTTTACCAATAATTAATTATCTGTCTTTCTTGCCATTATTATGAATTTTTTGAATAAGTGCAATACATCATTAGTTTTGGAAGCTGGGGACTTAACCCAAAAGATGAACATGGTTGTATAAAATGGTAATAAGACCCATGATAACCTATGGTTCAGTTGCCTGGGGGGCAAGAGTCTCACAGACCATAGCAATCAGACAACTTCAAAGTGTGCAAAGGCTAGCATGCGTATGCATCACGGGAGCTATGAGAACAACTCCAACCGCAGCCCTGGAAGTGCTGCTAAACCTGCCGCCACCCACATCTTTCATGCAGGGGCAAGTAAAGGCGGTACTCTATAGGCTCAAAAGGAGGTCAAAGTCCAATTATAGAACACCGAAGGACTCCAAGATGGGAAATAGAGGAGGACCAAGAGGTCAGCTCATTGTTTGAGATGCCCTCAGACAGGACAACCCCTCGTTTCATCTTCAATAGACACTTTCGTATTGTCATACCAGATAGGAGGACTGGAAGGAAGGCCCTCCAACCAAAGCCGATCATACTGTATACAGATGGCTCCAAGACCAACAGGGTGTAGGAGCTGGCATCTATGGAGATAAGCCTAGAGAAAAGGTAATCTTAAGTCTCGGTCAGCACGCCACGGTTTCCAAGCGAAATCGTAGCAATAGTGCATTGCGCCGGAGGATTAACGAAAAAGGGAGTAAAGGAAAAAATATCGTCATTTACTCAGATAGCCAGCGCGGCCTTGAAGGCCACCGTTCCCCAAAAGTTACTTCCAAACTAGTCGGGGACTGATACGGCCCTGGAAAAAGTCGGCTTGGAAAACAAACTTACGGTAGCCTGGGTACCAGGCCACGAGGGCCATCCAGGTAACGAAGAGGCCGACGACCTAGCCAAAAGAGGATCAGCCGCGGAAATGATAGGCCCGGAGCCATTCTGCGGTATCTCGGCAGGTCTCTTCAAAGCATCTATTAAGAGTTGGGTAGACAGACAGTTTCAAAGCTGGTGGGGTACAAACACCGGGACAACGACAGAAAAGCAGTTCATTAAGACCTGCTCGGCAAGTTTACATCGGACCTACTGAGCCACAGCCGTAAGGCTGTAAGGATAACGGTAAGGTCAACTAACAGGTCATTGTAAACTCAACAACCACCTGGAAAGAATAAACCTGGTGGAGGATAGCCTGTGTAGTTTTTTGCCAGGAGGCTGAAGAAACAGCCCTACATGTGTGTGCCATTGCGAAGCACTATGCAGGCTTAGGTTTACTAGGCTTGGGAAGGAGAAGCCAAAACCGGCAAGTTATATGGAGGGCAGTGTCGAGACTCTGGAGTCTAGTTAAGAAGACGGGCTTGGACAAGGTACTTAAAGAACGATAGGAGAAACCACAATAAATCTGGTAAGGTTGCAGTGGTGGAGGTCATTTTCGCCATCTCCGCTCAAATAATCTAATCTAATCTAGTTTTGGAACCTTGGAGCTCGTAAAATCTATAAAAAAACCAAGTTGATAATGGCAGCAAAAAGATGAAACGTCGGTTTGTAAATTTAATAACACTGCCTTGTAGAACAGAGAAGTAGCATAAGGAATGTAAAATTTATTTTGTTACATCCAATCAAGTAGAGTGATAAAAAAATAAAAATGAAATTGCGAAAATTCGGTCTTTTCAAAAGTGTTCGAAAGTATTCAAAATGTTTAAACTTTTAAGGTGGCATTTTGATCAGCATCAAATTGCGCAACTTTACCTTCATTAAACCAACGCTCGAATTTGGGTCACCCTGTACCTAAAAATGTATAGTTTTATGTAAATAAAATATTGCGCACTTTTTTTATTGTATTTCTTTCATCTTCTGTTTAGAATTTTTTTTTAATTGAACCTAATCTAAGTTTTTATTTTCGTGATAATTCGATCTGGTTCAAAATATTAGTATGGAAGTTTTTTGACCTGAGCTAATCGAATTTAAAGTGAAAAGCTTAGTAATTAAAAAAATATATCATTCCATATCATCCATTTTTGCGTTTTTTTTTTTAATTTTGATAAAAATTTATTTTTATTCTCTACAAAATTGAATATGTATCATTTTAGCATAAACCCAACGATAACCGAGGTTGAAATTTGCAGAAAATTATTAATTCGGCCGTTTGCCGAATTCGGCACGTCCGAAAGACTCGACTATGATATCTATATGTTTTTGGAGTCGCTAAATTCAAATCCCGGATTAGTTTAACTCCATCAGTTCAGAGTCAAGGCATTTTAAGGTCAAATCTGCAAAATTACTCGCAACCAAATTGGAACAGTATACTTATATATTTAGGTCGCTGAATATGTGTCAGTTTGACCCTATCAAATTTGGTCGCGATTTGACCTTGAAATGCCCTAAAAAAATTAAAGGTCTGAAAGACTTAACCATGGTATCTTTATGTTTTTGGGGTCGACAAATCCAAATTAGTTTTCAAGGTTAAATCGCAACCAAATTTGATGTAGTCAAACTGACCACGGATTCGTATTCAGCGTCCTCAAATACATAAATAAACACTCTTTAAAATTGGTTGCGATTAATTTTGAAGATTTGACCTTGAAATGTTCTTGACCGTGACCTGATGAAGTCAAATTGACACTGGATTTGGATTCAGCAACCCCAAAAACATATATAGACCGTGGTCTTTCGGACCTTCAACTCTTTTGTAGGGTTGTGTTTTAATATATATATATATATATATATATATATATATATATATATATATATATATATATATATATATATATATATATATATATATATATATATATATATATATATATATATATATATATATATATATATATATATATATATATATATATATATATATATATATGTGGAGGTAGTCTATGACTAGTTGAATACAAAGATTCAAACTTGGGGATGTCTAGGGCTGAAGAAAACTCTTTTTTAAACGAGCTTTTTTTTTCCTTTTTAAGGGTGCAAATGAGTTTTCTTAAGGCTAGAGTCATTATAGAAACATAAAATTTATTTTTTACCTAGTGTTATAATTTTGAATTTAAATTTTTTAACATTATATTTTAGTGTTTTCTAGAACATCTTGAAAAATACTGAATACTAAAAGGTATTTTTCAAGATGTTCTAAAAAACACTAAAAATGTATAAATGTTAAAAAAATTTAAATTCAAAAATTATGAACACTAGGATGTAAAACAATAAATTATTATGTTTCTTAAAGACTCTAGCCTTAAGAAAACTCACTAACCTGAAAAGGAAAAAATTTGAAAGCTGGTTATAAAAAAGAGTAACCCAGACAATCCCCAAATAATCTTTTATATATATATATATATATATATATATATATATATATATATATATATATATATATATATATATATATATATTTTATATATATATATATATATATATATATATATATATATATATATATATATATATATAAAACATATGTACATATAAAATATATGGATAGAATTGACGCTAGAAGGGGCGAAACCTCGTCAGCCGCGAACCCTCAGGAGAGCTATCGGATAAAATATCGTAGCTATCGCATCTCATGTGCATTGCCCCATTACTCCCAACTTGTCTGCCTATCGAGATTAAAATCAATCTTGGCGTCCCCCCGCGATACCTATCAAAATAGGCCCAATTTCCGATAGTATGCTATCTCAGGTGTTTTCCCCATTACTCCCAAGTATTTCTGCCTATCAGATTGAGATCAATCTTTGCGGCCGATTACTTTAAGCTCATGTGTACCGACTATGGTCTATCTGGATCGAAAAAATCCAGATGAAATTTTAAACTTAATGATAAATTTCCATAAAACATTATAAATTCATCAGTAATATCTTTAACAAAACAATAAGTCGGAACCGCCGATACTTCATTTTGCTTATTTTTCCATTTTTCTGATCATAATTCCATGGAAAACTACACAAAAAAAAATAAATCCATTTTTTTTGTCAATCTGTAAGTATCCGGAAGTGCTGTTCCAAAAACACAATAGTTTATCATAATTTTCAATCAAACATAGTATTTTTTTATATCCATCTGCCTTTTTCTACAGGAAAGACCGGCTATAGACTGATGACTGTACAGTAATAGATATTTATTTCATACTGTAGTTAATAGGTGTTGTCAGTTTAGTCGGGAAAGATCCCTTTTTATCACTAGGGGAAAAATTTCTATAAGGCTGAAACTGAAATTTAGTATTTTTGCTAAAACAGAGTTAATTCTTTATTACGCAAATTACCATAAAATTACTTATAAACGTTAACGGTATTACTGCAGTTTATTTGAAATATTTACAGGAGCAGGTATATCTTCTGATTTACTACTATTGGCTTATTTTGTCAATACTTTAATTAACTTATCAAAAAAAGATAAAACAGTATGGAATAAAACGTTGTACGATACACGGCCGTAAAATGCCATTAAAGTACTATCTAGAATTTCCGTACTCGGCTCCTCCGTCGCCTTGTCCTAAAAAAAACCCCACCCCTAGAGGGGCCCCCGGGCGGAACCGGGGGGGGCCCCCCCAAAAAAAGGGGGAAAAATTAATTTTCAATAAATTAATATAATACATAAAATTTTTTTTAAAATCATCATTAAAATACTACTATTCTGATATTATTTGAAATATTTGTACATTCTAAATATTATTTAGATATATTAGAAATTACAAATTTCTTTGCTATTTTAGGAATTTTAAAAGATGAAATAACATCATTAAAACCCTTTTTGTACTAGATGGAAAATAGAATAGATGCTTTGAAAGTTCTTAGACACAATTTGGAAAAAAAATGACGCTTTATTTGCACTTTATTCTGATCACACCGAGACCCCCAAACCAGAAATATGGCAAATTCATTATTTTAAAAACCAAGTCGTTTAAATTTATTTGTTCTATTATTGCATGGAGTAATGTGTTAAAAAAATTAATATTGCAAGTAAAGTGATGCAGGGTCAATTTTCACTACCTAAATGTTTTTTAACTTGGGCGACGAAAACTTATTTATCTAATATAAATCAAATGAAAAGGTTTTTTAAAGGGTATTTTAGAAGAGGCCAAAAAATTTCCGATGATATCGACTGTGAGCCTTCGTTTCCCGATAATATTGGGCCCCGAACAAAAGCGATTTTTTGATTACGGGGGAAGACGAGGCACCTAAAGCCCCCGCCAATTATCAATTGTAATTTGGACCCCCATTATCAAAATTGGAAGAAAGGTTCGAGAAATAAAGCAGCATGATACATTGTTTAATTTTCTTAACAACCTATAACAAGATTTATATGATGAAATTGACAATGTTGCACCCTATATTTCCTCTGAAATGAACATTGAATTTATTAATATCTATTCACAAATAATCTTATCTACCTATTTCCAAATTTAGTAATTTCTATACGAATTTTTTAACGTTACCTGTCACAGTAGTAGTGGGGAAAAACTTTCCCGACTTAAAATAATAAAAAATTTTTCTGATCCACAATGGGGCAAGAAAGCTTTCAGATTTTTTCTTTAATAGACCATTTCTCGGCCTTGTAACGTAAATTTCGATTACGTACGGAAAATTAAGTTTTACTGTATGAGTGAGATGTTTACAGACGAGGCGATGAAGGAGCCGAGCCTGGAAATTTGAAAAGAATGCTGTAAAGGTTTTTTGAACGAACAATATACAATATTTTGTTATACACTGTATGGTTTAAATTTATGTTTTAAAATAATACGTTATTTTAACCTGCTTCGTATATCTACAAAAGAATTAATTGTCCGCTTTGGGAAAAAACTTTAAGATTTTTGTTTACTGGTGGATACATTGCCAGTACTGCTATAAAATTTAAATTTGACGAAAAAATTGTGTTGATTTATCCAGGTAACGCAACTGTTCTGTATTCATTTATGTCAAAAAGTTGAAAATTAGTGTTATTTTACAATCATTTTTTTAATTAACGATGATGGAAATCTGATTCCTGATGAAATTTTACAAAAATCTAATTAGGCTATTACCAAACAAATCGGGAGAACGGTTTCAACCGGCTGATAAGATTTATTTTACTTATGGTAAACTGTGGTCTAATAGTAATTGTAGGGATTTTAAAATTTGATTATCTTAGGCAAAACTATCAACATGGATTATGGAAAGACGTTTCTTTTTACCTGCAAACCCTCAAATTTGAGGCAATTATTGCAGACCGATCCCATTCTGATGACCCTTTACGAAGGAAATAAAACTGTTGGTGAAGCGTCGGTTCCTTGGAAAAAGGAGTTTGCGGAAATGGTGAAGTTTTTTGAGTCGCTTGGTATAGTTAAGTCAACTACAACCGAAGGTAAGATTACACATAACAGAATATCTCTCCTATTTTTAGTCTGGGGTACCTGAACCCGTATACTTTATCTGTTAAGTAATATGCCATTATTTACAATCATTATAAAAATACTTTTGAATATGACATATTCCTGTATCTCTTATAACTAAACCGTGAAAAATTAAAGAACATTTCTTAAAATTTTATTAAAAATGGCTTGATCTTAATTCGAGTGATTTATCACATAACCATCAATGCAGATGGAAAAGTACTGCTTTCCGCACTTTATAGATAAACAATATTTATTTTCGACACTAGATCATTAAAAAAAAATGTTGTAAAAGAATCATTTTTAGACTGGTTTGAAATGAAAAATAGCAAAGGTCAACTGGCAGCCAAAGTAAACGCATTTTTAAGAATGTCCTGTTTTGGAAGTAATGTTCAAACAACGTTTCAAATTCGGAAAGAGGATCACAAGCAGGAGTATATATTCCGACAAAGGAATTTTTCAAGAACTTTTAAAGTGGAAAAGTAAGTAAACTGTAGAAGTATGTCTAAGCTTACTACACATTACTAAGTATATGAATATTCTACAGACAAAAGGTCTGGAGATCGAGGAGGCAACTGAAGAATATAGTTTAACTTAACTAGTGCAACCCAGTCACGTCAGAAATAAGCCATTAAGTTAATTTTTGACGCGCATGCGCCGTACTAAAAAAGTGTCACAGTATCCCGCTCGTATTACTAGTCTTGACTTTTTTTTTAGATATAGCGACGAAAGATGTCAACCACTTATAGCTCCGCTTTACAGCGCTATAACAGATGTGAAATCAGAACTCGAGTCCCAAATAAATGTCAGAGAAAACGCGTCTTTAACGCAGCTGTTTGACAGGGAGTTTGTAACGCCAAAGTTGAGCACTTATCAAGCACCGGATGACCAGGATGGTGGTAATATCATTGATATGTTTCTCGATATTTTTTGGGAGTATTGGCATTTAAGAGAAAAATCTCTCTCAAGTTTTAAAAGAGAAACTTTTAATTGTATTTCTCCGTAAATTTGATCAAATGTTATCGTCAAATTCCAAATTTTGGAAAATTACCTATGTTTTTCTAAAAATCATAGCCAGTTGAAAATGCTTCATTGCTAGCTGGTCAAGAGCTCGATAAACTGAACCTCGGGAAAGCAATGAATTTTTCCGTCGAGGTTTAAGTACATAGTATGGGAAGCAAAAAGGTGTTTGACCTCCGGATGTTTTTGTACAGTTTCAATTTTTATGAAAATTTGAAATTAAGATGCTTTAACCCTTTAGATCAAAGTTTATATATGCTTTAAGTGTGTTTTTTTATTGTTAGGGGGTAAAAATCACCCCTTATGCTAAAAAAATTAAAAAAAAAAGAAAGAAATATATTTTTATGTTGTGAGATACATTTACATACATTACAAAAATATTTTAATTGTTTACGGTATAATAAATATTTAACTACAATAACTTAACCCTTAAATAACCACCCCTCATGAGATTTAAGAGAAAAAAAAAGTTTTTGATAAATTAAAATAATTTGATGATACATATAGTCCCGGAAATGAAGCTTAAAAAATGGCAGAACTTCGCAATTTTTTGTCCTGCATCGATTTGCATAAAAATTTGGAATTAAGCTGATCTTATACTCCACTTTAAATTATATATCATGCCGATGAGCGCTGTTTGTTTTTTAATGGTGGAAACTACCCCTAATTGTCAAAACTTATAAAGTAACATTTTAAACTGCTGGATAAAATTTGGTTTGGATTACTTAAATAATGATTGTGTTATGCTTTGGAATCCAATTTCAAAATATTTTATCTTTTAGAAATCAACCCTTGCTAGAGCTTAAAGTGAAAAAATACTAATAATTTATCATAGTAATTTAATTTAAAAATGATGTTGCTTAAAATATGTATTTATTTCATTTAGCAAGTTTTTAACCCCCATACATTAACCCCTATTATATATTAAAAAAAGATTTACCCCAAAAATAATAACTTGACAGATTTATTAATTAAAAAAATTACTGCCTGAAATATTACCAATTTCATTATTTTGCAAATTTTCAATCCTTAAAATCCATCCCTTTACAACATGTCAATTCTTATAAAATAATTTAATGGATAAACATAGGAAAAAAAGTAGAATTTCATAAAAAAAATTATTAACACAAAAATACACTGCATATTTACGTACAAAGACAAAAATAAAATTTATACAAACACAGGACTGCTCCGAAGTGGGATATTCGAATTTTTCGAAAAAAATGATTGGTTTTTTAATCATAGCTCCTTCATTTGTAACAATAAAAAGTTTTTTTCAAAAATGATTTTACAGAGTTTTTCAAGAGCTTCAAAGCTATGTGAATTAAATTCCTTTAATTTTTTTAGTTTTGAAATGGGGTGAGTTTAAAGGGCTTGAATAAGGTGGTGCTCACCATATCTCTCCAAATATTTATGGTATAGAAAATCTATGATAAAAGAAAAATCTTTGTAATCAAAAAAGCTATAATTTGGACTCTAGCATTTTTTCGTATTTTCAGTATTTTTGGAGTTATTTTGAAGAAAAGGCGGTAAATCGTCTTTTATTTTAAGCTCCAATTTTTCTTAAATTAGGTATTTTAAATTGGTCAAACTTCCAGAATGTATTAATAACACATATACAGGGTGTCCCAAAAGTAATGGGACACAGAGCAACAGCAGATTCCTTGGGTCAAAATAATGCAATTTACGTAAACTTGCCTTATCCGAAAGTTAATAATAACAAAGATACAGGGTGTTAAACTTTTAATTTTTCTTTCGTTTTCTTAAATTATTTAACCAAATGACCTAGCGGTACAAAATTTGGGGTCTGGGGGGTTTTTTGAGACGAGAAATTTAAAATTTTTCAACGCTTTTAATGTTGTACTAGAGGGCGCTAGCTACGGCCTACCTCACTATTTTAAAAGTCGTAAGTTTTTTAGGCTTAGAATATTGACCTGTTTATTATAAAATAAGTTACTATAAATCCATCTGCATCAAAAATGTATACTTTATTTAAGTCTCTAGGAGCAGCGTTCTCAAAAATAAACGCACTTTAATGGATCTTGCAAATTTTTATGGAAAATAAATTTTATCCAATTGTTTCAAACTTTGCATAGTGGTAGTTCTAAACACGTTGATCAAAGGTCTTCCAGGGCACAAAACCCGAAAACGCTCCAACCCCCAAAATCACCCTCAAAGGTCACTGGGGATTTGGGGATTTTTAAAGGGGATTTTAGGGGGGTT
>JAHBCN010026624.1:0-10625 GCA_019359885.1 Listronotus oregonensis | reverse complement strand
AAAGCCAGGTTTCCAGATCTCAGGGTCCTCGACACATTTTTATAGGGCACCCATAAAAATAGGATTTATGGTCGGGATGAATACTAAAATATTGAGGAACTTTTACACAACATCATAAGAGAGTTTCGGAGATTACAAAGCGGGAAAATACATCGCGCAGAGCTTAACATCCAAAGACGAGTAGGGTTTTGCGTAAAGAATCATGGACATTTTAAATATTAGTTGTTATTTTAATTTAGTCTATTATATTGTTAATTTTAAAAGCATTTTTTTATTTTTTCCATTTATAATATACTTTTCTTGGTTCTTAAAGCAAACCAACCTCAGTAAAATTTTGGTGGAATAATTTAAACAAAGTTCGATTTTTGGTATCTATATTTTAATACATTTGTTTGTGTTTTTTTAGTTTTTTAAACTGTAATGTATTTTGGTAGGTGCTATATTTTCTTTTAATAGCATTTTTCACAAATATCCTGTTTAGCAGATATTTTCCATATTTTTTTTAATCCAATATATTTGATTTTATGGCACCTTTTGCAACGTCCATGTGACTTATGGACATTTTGCAAATAACTACTACCTCTGAACCTCTTTCCATTAATGTCTGGGTTACCGGTGGAAATTTATAGTAAAAAGCCTAAAGCTTTAAATAATTTTTAAAACTTTTAAGCAAAATATTATTTGCCACTTTGTTAAATAAAATAATAACCTGTTGTATGTTTCATTTAAAAAATTATTACAATTAAAAAAAATGTGTCTCATAAGCATGTTATTCAAACACCCTAATTTTATATTAATTTAAAATAATATTATAATGGAAGTTTATCTTTATCTAGCTTTAAATTACCAAGAATTTAATAATAAAGCAGGTGCCACAATAATATTTTTTATAATATCACTTAAAGTCAAAACGAAACGTGAAAAATAAAGCAAGAAAAAGACATTTTTAAAATTTTATGTTAACTTCTTATACAGGTCGTGTTATTTTAACAAAAAAATATACCCTGTATAAAATAAAATAGTTTTCGAAAATGCCCAATAATTGCGCACATTATGAGATGACGGACATAGTTTGTTAACAAATTTGATCTTCTCTGTATAAACTTACTCCATCAGATGGATGACTCTCCATGTATAGTATACAAAATTGTTGTTAAAATGTTTTAAGTTTTACTTTAAAAATAGTGTATCTCAAAATAAATAAATAATTAGGATAAAGAAATCTTAAAGCCCGTTACACTAATAATGACTAGTTCAGAAAGCAGAAACTTTTACCATCAACAATATGTAAAATCATAAAAAGACATAGTTAACCTTATTACATGTAACGGAATTTGGATAATTATTTCTTTTCCCTTACGATATATTTTATTTAGCGGAATGTCCCAAAGTATCGCTTTTAAAGAATATTTAAATACTTTGCGTATTCTGTAAGTATACAAAATCTTTAGTAAATATTATATAAATCCTTTACAAAACACGGTAAAAAGAAAAAAAAAAAAAGTAAAATAGTAAAAAAATTAAGAGAGTTGAGGACCAGTGGCTCCTTAGGGAGATAACCACGCACTGGGGCCCCTGTCTTTTGCTTAACATTTAGCAAGTTTGTTCCCAGCGTCTTTAACTTTGAACATAATGCATGACAACTCAACTACTGCAATAAGTATACTCATAACATCCGCAGACTTGACTAGAAATAATAGACTTTATTTTCTTAGGGCTGGGTTAAATAATTAATTACGACAGAAATTTAGCATACAAAGTCTATTAAAATAAGCCTATATTAAAGCATTTTGAGGAAACACATTAAATAATAATTTAAATTAAACCATTACCAAGCTTTTTTATTTTTGCCCCATATTTCTAACACAAGATGGGCTCATACAATGGGGACCCAAGTTGCAGAATGTAAAGCATTGAATCACAAAAGACAGGCATTATTTGGGCAACCGGAAATGAGCCCACAGGGATATACCAACCAACCAGTCTCGGGGTTATACAGACTTGTAGAAGGAACAAGACTAATGGGAGGATTGATATAAAAGATAATGCCCATGAGGCTGTGCTGCTCCGGTAGTTAATCAAGACGACTCCCAGGGAAGAGGAAGAAGAAGAAGAACACATCTTATTACAAAATATAAGCCCAATTATTAACTTAACAAAACAGCGCAAACAAGTACTATGTAATTCGGAAATTCACTGCCTTTATTACTTAACTATCATTAACTATATTTAAAGGAATACCTCATTTCTAACATTTAACATGATAAATAAGATTTTGCCCATGTCAGGATGTGTTTAAAGTTGGGCAAATTTTAAAAAGAAGTAATAACTAAACTATCAGGTTTTTAAAGATCTTTTTAAATATGAAACTCCCAAACATTTGTTTTATGCATAAAATTTTTGTCTACAAATATACTACTTAATCTATATATGTTACTGCAGGTAGTGTTATAAACACAGTATTTTATTAAATTTGTGTTGTTTAGGTATTTTTACATTGCTTTTAAGATCATTTGCATTTTGTCATTTTAGTTGCTTTTAATGGCAACTAAAGAAAGGTAATTGGGCCAAAGTGAGTATTAATAGTCCTGTTCTTGGTAGTTAATTTGCTTTCTCATCAATATTTTGTTAAATCTCCAAGGGCGCAAAACACTTTTGTTTTTTTATCCCTCTTAGCGCCCTTGTTTAGATTATGCAGAGGATTTATAGTTAGTGCTACTGTTATTCAGTAACAGTTTAAAGGTTTTAAGACTGGTTGACATTCTAAAAAAATATTTATTTGCATTTGTGATAATCCATCTTTATATTGTTTAAAAAGAGTTAATAGCAGCGCGTAAGCTGACGTTAATTTTATATTTATACATATTCCTACTGGCTAAAATTATATAATTTTCATTATTAAAGAATCTAAAATTTTAACTTAACAGCGCATGATTTTAATAATAAGGGTCTAAGCTTATTACATCATTAAATAAAAAGAACAAAGAGACTTTGGGTACAATACATAACACCCATATTAACCAAGAATTACATTATATAATTCGTTAAAATGAAAACGCCATTAAGAAAATATCATTAAAATTTTTTTTTGTGTTATATGATATGCATTGTGGCATTTAAAACAATGTTTTTTATTTTAAATAAAGTAAATTACTTTCCAAGCTGCTCCTACATCCTTGGTTAACTTTCGAGTCTTTATAGTAAACGATTGCAATAAGACATTTACTTGCTCAAAATGTCCTTAAAGTTAATTAAGTGTAAGTGACCTATATTGTTTTTGGGCTGGCTAAACTTTTCGCTAAAAGCCATAACGGGATTTTGTGCCCTAAAATTATTTACATAAATAATTAAAAAGGAATACTTTTGTTTTTCTCTTATTTTCTTTCTTCTAGTAATATTTCAGAACTAAAGGTGTCATGAAAGATTTGCTTCTCAAAAATAAAACAAATGCAGGATAAATTATATTAGATAATAATTAATTAATACATATATTTTTTCAAAAATGCTAATGGAACACTCAAACTAGTTTTACAGCGGAGTGATAAAAGCATCGTTAAAAGTTTTATAAAAAATGAAAATATATGCAGAATACCACACATTTACAAATTTAATGACAACCCTTTTTTAACGTTAGTTCGGGATTTTTGGGAAAATTGGTTAGAGAAAATATCAAAAAATAATTTCCTTGCAACAAAAAAAAAAAAAAGGCTAATTATGGCGAATGATCAAAATGTTTTTCTTTTATTTAAAAATGGCATCAATACTGGTTTCACCTTTAAGACAACATCCATAGTGCCACTATGGACGTTTTGCAAATACCTACTGCCTCTGAACTTCCTTCCATTAACGTCTGGGTAACCGGTGGAAATATACCTATAGTAACAACCCAAAAACTTAAAAATACTTTTAAAACTTTTATTACAATTATTACATTTTAATTAAAAAAATTGTAACTAATAAGCATGTTTTTCAAACACCTTAATTCTATATTAATTTAAAATATTACTATATGGGTAGTTTATCTCGATTTAGCTTTGAATGACTAAGATTTTAAAAATAAAGCAGGTGCCACAATAATATTTTTATTCTATATTATTACTTAAAGTCAAAACGAAAAGTGAAAAATAAAGCAAAAAAAAAGGTATTTTGTAAAACTTTATGTTAACATCATATACAGGTCGTTTTATTTAAACAAAAATTATTCTTTGGTTTGCGAAAGCTTTTTGGGGTACCCTGTATAAAATAAAATATTTTTTGAAAGTGCACAATAATTGCTCACATTATAAGATGACAGACACAGTTTGTTAACAAATTTAATTTTCTCGGCATAAACTTACTCCATCAGATGGTTGACTCACCATGTATAGTACATAAAATTGTTGTTTAAATGTTTTAAGTTTTACTTTCAAACTAGTGTATCTTAAAATAAATCAATAATTTAGGAATAAAAAATCTTAAAGCCCGCTCTCCCAATTTAATTACAATCAAAAAGACAAATGACTGGTTCAGAAAGCAAAAACTTACACCATAAACAATATGTAAAATCATAAAAAGACAAAGTTATCCTTATTACATGTAATGGAATTTGGATAATTATTTCATTTCCCTTATGATATATTTTATTTAGCGGAATGTTCCCAAAATATTTTTCAAGAACATTTAAAATTTTTCGTATTTAGTAAAAATTATATAAATCCTTTACAAAATATACAAAAAAAAAAAATAAAGTAAAATAGTAAAAAAAAATAAAGAGAGTTGAGGACCAGTGGCTCCTTAGGGGATAACCACGCACTGAGGCCCCTGTTTTTTGCTTAACATTTAGCAAGTTTGTCCCCAGCGTCTTTAACTTTAAACACTTAACAACTCACCTACTGCAAAATATACTCTTTCGGCCGCAGACGCTAGAAATAATACCTCTGTTTTTAAGGCTGTACACCCGAAAAAACAACAAAAACAAACATCAGCGAACAAACGTTTTCTTTAGTGTAGACATTAAAAACGCAAATAAACTTTTTTTTCTTCTTGTTCATAAATGTTCGAGGTATGTACACACCGCTACAAGAACAAACATCACAACAAACGTTTTTCTTCAGTGTAGACGAAAAAAACGGCAAACAAACGTTTGTTTGTTCTTGTTCCACTGTTCCAGGGGACGTCGGTAATCGAAGAGAATTTTGTTTTTATGGTCATCCATAACTATTCGAACTAGTCGAAAAAGGTAAACAAACATTTGGTTGCGCTATGAACAGAAAAAGCGGACAATAAAAAAAAAAACACATAAAAAGGGTAAACAAGAACGAATGTTTTTTTTTGTTTGTTTTTTCGGTTTACATACCTAAAGAAAAAAAAAATTTTGTTCGTCGTCATCCATAACTTTTCCAACTGGTCAAACAAGAGTGAACAAATATTTGATTGCGATTGCGATTTATATTGCGCAAAATAACGCGAACAATAAACAAAGAACACATACTAACAAGGTGAACAAGAACGAATGTTTGTTCTTGTTTGTTTTTTCGGTGTGTACATACCTTTAGAGCTACGTTAAATAATTAATTAGGACAGAAAAGTGGCATACAGGGGT
This sequence comes from Listronotus oregonensis, assembly GCA_019359885.1. NCBI lineage: Eukaryota > Metazoa > Arthropoda > Insecta > Coleoptera > Curculionidae > Listronotus > Listronotus oregonensis. The sequence continues at coordinate 5,044 of JAHBCN010026624.1, read as the reverse complement.
TTTAACGATGAGCTTCTTTTAAAGCATTTTAAAAAACAACATTAAATAATTATTTAAATTCAATCATTACCACCTTTTTATTTTTATTTTCTTCTAATATTTCTGACATGTCTTATCATAAAAATCTATTAACTTAACGAAACAAACAAACAATTATTAATTTAAAAATCGACAGTTTTATTACTTAAATAACATTAACTATATTTAAATGGTAACAATTTCTAACATTTGATATGATAGTTTTAAATAAAGTTATTTTTCTTTGTAAAATTGTAAGGGTTGGGCAAATTTTAAGATGAAGTAATAACTAAACTATCGGATTTTAAAGATCTCTTCAAATATAAAATTTCCCAAACAGTTTTTTTACGCAAAAATTTTTGCCTATAAATATACTTTAATCATGTTATTGCAGGTAGTGTTATACCAAGTTTTCATTAAATTTGTGGGGTTTTATTATTTTTATGCTGCTTGAACCAAATTCTGACCTAAGTTGAAAACTAACAGTTGTAATTTTTAAGCTAAGTAAGAATCGACCTCCCCCCTTCCCCCGCTAAGGGCCCCTTTCTGTCGAATAATATCTTGGCTAACCTAAGTTGAGCAAAATTTGTTTTTATCGTTTTGGGGGTCGTGCGTGTTCGATCAAAAAACTTAGGTCAGGTCAAAAATAAATTTAATTAGGTGAAAAGTGGTTGTTTTAAAACAGCTATACATTGCTTTAAAGATCATTTGCATTTTTTTCATTTTTGTCGCTTTTAATGGTAGGAAAAATAATTGTGCCAAAAGGGAAGTCCCTTTTTTTTAATAACTTCCTCATCAATATTTTGTTAAATCTCTTCTTCTTGCTGCCTACTCTATTCAGGGTTGCGCCCCCGGGACATATCTGTTGCTGGGCAGACACAGATAAGGGCCCCTTAACTGTTTCAGAAGCCTGAGAGGGGTTTACTAACGAGATCTACAGATGGTTTACCATTGCCGTTTTGAGGTGACGAGCTAAAAAAAAGTCCGATGGATAATGCGGGATTCGAACCCCGGTCTTCAACGGTGAGCTGAGCCCACTACACCAGCTCTAATGACAAAAAAACCCTTTAAATTTTTTTCTCTCTCTCTCTTACCTTCTGCTATTAGAAAACAAAAATATTAACAACGTCAAAGTTTTTAAAAATGTCACTTTAAATGTAAAAATTGAAAAAAAACATTTTTTGTATAAAATTTAAATTTAAAAATTTATAGAAATTCCAAGCCCAAAGGTTTTTAAAAAATGAGATTGCGATTGCATATCTGAAGTTAAGTTATTATGCCCTTTTTGGTTTTTTTAAAAAGAGCTGTTCGCCCGCTAAAAAAATAGGCATTAAACCATTTTCCTTGAATTCCAATCCCATTTAAAAGGACTTAATCTTTCCTTTTCATTGTGGTACTTAAAAATAAATATTATTAGGCTCTGTTTTTGTATTTAAGGGCCCCCTGTAAAACAACTCCTTAGAAAAAAAGTTTTTTGTGTAAAATAAACGTAAATTGATATAAAAAAATAAATAAAAGTTTATGAATAGTTGTAAAATTCAAAAATTTATGACTCTGTTAAATTTTAATGTAAGCTGCCTTTATTGTACAGGCTTTAATGTCACTTTGTTTTTGTAAGAAACAGGAAATAAGCTAAAACCATTTTATTTCGAAAATTTTTTTTGTTTTTTTTAACCCTTTTTTGCATTTTTTTTGGCATATTTTCTTTAAACCCAAAAAACTATTTTATATAAGTTAATTTCCTTACACAATCTATATTTTTGCTAAAAAACGTAAAGATGTCGAGCTATTTTGTAATTTTTGAAATGTTGACAAAATTCCTTTCTTAAAAACGGAAGCCTAAATTCAGTAACACTTTGTAATTTTCTTATATTTAGGGAGTTAAAAACAATAAACAATAATTAAATTACTTTTATAATTTTGTTTCCTTATTATCTTCTTTATATCCTTATAGTTGATTGCCTATAAAAATTTAATAGTCATTTATTAAGCTCATTGTCTGTGTCTTAAAAAAAATTTTTTTTTTAAAACCAAATTTTTCCCCCCGCCCTCTTCTGTTTTCTGCAAAAAAACCAAGGTTAGATCAATTTAATCTAGACGCCGTATTGCTAAAAAAAAAAGAAGACAGAATATTTAAAATAAAATCTTGGGGTTTTAGTGGTGGTAAAAAACAAAATTTTTGCAGTTGTTTAAAAAATTTTTGGTTTAAACAATATAAAAAGGTCCTGGCCCTGCATTTATATCATCAGTAGGGCAATTTTTAAGAGGATCTTATAAAAAAATTGAGGGAAATGTTTTCTTTTTCCTTCGAATTCCTCCTAGACGATAATAAAAAATTTGTTTAACAAATTTTTTAAAAAAAAATTTTAATCTTTAAGGGAAAAAAATTTTTTTTTTTTAAAAATTTTATTCTTGAAATTTTATTTAAACCCCTCAAGCATTTAAAAAAAAAGCAACTTTTTACAAAAATAATAATTACCGTCAAATATTTTATATTTATTTTGACGTAGTTTTACCGACAGTTTTTTCCCTTTTTGTATCTTTTATTTTTGATTTGGAAATTTATAGAAAAAACCCAAAACTTAAAAAAATTTTTTTAAAAATTTAAAAAAAAAATTATTTGCTTCTCTCTCTTTTAAAAAAAATAATATAATTTATTCTAAACATTGTGATATTTAAGACGTTTCTTAAACGTTTTATTAATTTTAAAAAAATATTAAATGGGAGCTTATCTCGCCCTTTGTCGTTCTAGTTTTAAATTACAAAAGTTTTTTAAACATAAAAAAAGGGGCAAAAACCTTTTTTTTTTTTTTTTTAAAAACACTCACAGAACGTGTAAAAAAAAGCAAAATAAAGAAATGTTTAAATTTCATATAAACTTTATATCCCAGGTCGTTGAATTTAAAAAAAAATTTAAAAATTTTTGGTTTTATTTTTTTTTTAGAGAACCTGTAAAAAAATTTTAAAAAATTAATAATTGCACCATAATTGCGCACATTATGAGATGATGAACAAAGTTTGTTGACAAATTTGATCGACTAAGCATAAACTTATTTTATCAGATGATTGGCTCACCATGTATAAGTATATTAAATTATAATTTAAATAAATAAAATTTTTCTTTTAATGTATTTTATCTCACAATAAATAAATGTTTAAGAGATGAAGAAATCCTAATGTCTGTTTCACTAATTTAATTGCTGTCAAAAAATGACAAATGACTGGTTACGAAAGCAAAACTTACATTATCAGTATTATCTAAAATTATAAAAAATAAAGTTAACTTTATCATATGTAAAACAATTTGGATAATTACTGCTTTTTCCTTATGATATATTTTTTTTTAGCAGAATGTCCCAAAGTACGCTTTTAAAAAGACTGTGACTAAGTATTTCAAAAAATTTAGTATTTAAAGACAATTTTAGTTTTTTTTTTAGACCCACAAAGCAATGCTGTTTTTGGTAAAGGGTTTTGGGGGGGTCGTTGCTGGGGCGAGCTTCTATCAGGAAAAAAAAACGTTCACTTGCTTTATATAAACGAAACGTTGCCAAAGCTATAATAATGGCAGGAATTTTTTTAACGAGAAATATCCAAACTTATAATAATATTTAAATTTAAAAAATTTTCTTGCTGTTTAATAATAAAATTTTTTAATTTTTTTTAATTTTTTTAAAATTGGGGTGTATATATGTCTTTTTTATACCCTCTGTTTAAAATTAAAATAAAAAAAAAGGAAAAAAAAATGTTATAAAAGAATGAAAAAGTTCAGTTCAGTGGATGGAATTTAAAAAAAAATATACTATTGACAAATATTTTTTTGACATTTTCTTAAACGCACCTTAAAAACGTCAGTAAGAATGCCCTTTTACGTCCCATTATTCCCCCTAAAAAAAATATAGCGCTTCAAAAAAATGCAAAAAAAAAAATTAAAAGGTTTTTTAATATGAAAATTAGTATTAATTTATTTTTAAAAATTTGGGGAAAAGAAACTGGATCGTTCGATTTCCAAAACAATAATTTTAAATTTTTTTTTATGGTTCCAGTATTTTTTTTAAATTAAATGTCATAAAATAAAAAATATAAAAAAAATTTAAATCATATTAAACATTCTGTATCCTATCAACTACAAATATTTTTTTAAATTTAAAATTTTTAAAATTTTCCCAAAATAAAAAATTTTCAAAATTTAAAAAATTTTGTATTATAAATACAGCAAAAAAAATTTTTTGGGAAAGAATTTATTTCCCCCAAAAAAATTCCCCCCTACTGTTTTCATTGTTAGAGCTTTCAACAGTGTTCGTTTTTTTTGCAGCGTATGAATGTATTTTTTTCCCCATGGACGGTCGCTCCAATAAGCGAGGTTTTTAAACTTATTCCAAAAAATTTTTTATTGATTTGTGTTTATGGGAAAAACAATTGTTTTTTGGGATTGTATAAATTTTTTTTAAAAAATACTAAGATTGTACAATAAATATAGTGGAATAAGAAAAAATAAAGTGATTTGAGGACCAGTGGCTCCTTAGGGACCACGCACTGGGGCCATTTTTTTCTTAAATTTTACAAGTTTGTCCCCAGCGTCCTTTAAATTTGAACATAATGCATGACATTTAACCATCAACACTGCTATAAGTATACTCGTAACGTCCGCAAACTTTACTAGAAATAATAGACTCTATTTTCTTAGGGAAAAATAATTAATTGGGACAGAAAAGAATAAGGGGGGTTTTTGAACTTTTATTAAAAAATTTCCAAAAAAACAACATTTTAAAAATTAAAAACAAAATTTAAAAATTTTTTCCACCCTTTTTTTTTTTATTTTTTTTTTTTTTCTAACATGTCTGATTATAAAAAAATTAAACCAGTTATTAATTAACGAAACAGGGGAAAAAACTATTTAATTTAAAAAAAAAACAGATTTTATTATTTAACTATCATTAACATTTAAAAATAATAACTTATTTTTTTAAAAATTTTACATGATAGTTTTAAATAAGGTTCTTCTGTTTTGTCAGATTTTTAAGAGATA
>JAHBCN010026623.1:0-10560 GCA_019359885.1 Listronotus oregonensis | reverse complement strand
TTCTGTTAATACCCCTAATAATATTAATATAAGTAATTGTTATAATTGTGTAATTAATATTTATAAGTAAGGTATTCATGATAGCAATTATTATGTCATATGTAATTTATAATAAAAAGTTTATAAGTGATGTATCCATACAGATTATTTTAACATATTAAACGACCGCAGAAGAAATATTGTACGTAACACAATCCAAAAGTGATTTTACGGGATTCGCAGGATTTCAGGACTCACCCACGGCTCGTCCTGGAAACTTCCTACTCATCCCGTAAAATATACTTTTGGAACTTGTTACGTAGATAACCATTACCGCACTGTATTAAAAAAATATGCAATTTGTACTTGCATTTTCGCAATGCATGAAATAGAAATCTTCCATTGTAGTGTTTAAGTATCAATATTAATTATTACAATTTAATTTTTGTTCCAAAAAGTATTAGCTCAAAGAAAAAATTCTGCACCTAACACGTGTGGAAAGTATCCTTACCGCCCTTGACGGTTTGCTCGAACTAACTTAAAAGTGTTTTGTTCGATTTTTCTTATTTCACCAAGCCTTATTTGTTTTTGGTGGGAAATATTAGGTGGCAGGCAAGTTTTTTGTGGAAACCGTTTGTATGTAACAAGGATCGAAATATGCTCCTTCTCAGAAAGGACCGAAAAAAATATTCAATAAACCAAAATGTGTGATTAAAATCTAGACTGTATAGTTTGCTATTGTTTTGAGTTTCATTAAAGCTCACATGGTTTTACCTTTAAGAAGTGACCTTGAGTCTTAAGGAAGCAAAATGATAATGATATTGATGGATTAACGCAGGGTTCTGTTACACGAGGTTACCAAATGGAGGATAGATTACATCTACATACGTATACCCTTAAGGAGTGCACGGGTATCTTTAAGAAGGTCGTCCTAAGAAACTAAAGGCGGTTAAATCAGAGATATGTTAGGTTGGCCATATCATAAGTAAAAACCTTCCTTAAAGTGTTGTTAAAGCCGGCTGAGAATATGCTTATTGTTAGCTGATTTAAAATATACATAAATGAAAACAACCATTGACAGAATTATTTTGCTTTACTTATTTATAAGTCACATTTGTTATTTAAAATTTTCGTGTCCAACGAAAAGGCTATATTTGCGTATATACAGAGATGATTTATCTGCACGTACCATCAACAGACAAATATTTATCATCACCTATTCTTATAGATTAAATGTATTCATTTTCGGTTATATATTCCAAGGCTATAACTAGAAATTACTATATTTTGTGTTTTATTTATTTAACTCCAAAAAAATTGCATTTTAGCACTTAATTGGTTTGTTTATGCAGCATAAACATTGAAGAAATTGCTATTTTAGCTCGTTAATATGTTCATACATGTTTTATCATATTAAACATAAATTGTATAAACGAAAATTGTGTTATTTCAGTATTACGAATTTTAGCGATATTATCACTTCATCGGTCTATTTAAACGTTATGTGCTGTAATTAAACCCATCGTAATTCTGTAAATAAACGAACTATAAAATATGAATAATTTCTGAACCTTTAATTCTGGTATTTTTAACATACATTTTCATTTGAGTTCTATTTGTATTATAACTTTAAAACTCAAAAATATTTACAAGGAAACTTTTATGAATATATTTTTTAACAATCATAAGATAAATTGATGATGATGACATGGTGTTTTAACATCTAGGTGCAAATTTTTGGGAATTTATAGATTTAAGTTAAATTAGTTATATACTGTTAAACTGTATAAATGTAAATATTTATTTTTGTTAAATAAAATTTGAATTTAAATTTGAAATTATGTTTTTTGCTCTTCAATTAATGAACATCAATAAACATAATTTAGCCTTTTTATAACCTGTCCATCCGCTCTATTTAAAAACCAAAATACATTTATTGGTTAATGAAATATATATAATAATTTTTGGTTGTTTGTCTATTTAAAACCTATATTTTGCAACAATGCAGGTATTCCAAAATACGCACCGGCCGCTATTTTTAACAAACGGCGCGCTTACAATATTATCCGGTCAAGTTAGTCCGAAAAATAGGAGTACCCTTGCATAAATTCCCAAAAAGCTAAAAATTTACATGAACGTTGGGGATATCTTTATAATAAAATTGTGATAAGTCCCCATCGATCCCATGTGTGCAAAAAAATTTATACAGGGTCAAAGTTTGCGAAAATGTTTTTTTTTTGATTTTTAAGCGAAACGGTTAGGTTTGTAATAAAAATAGTTTAAACAAAAACTGCAGATGATGCAGTTGTCTACAAAAATTGTTTTTGGACTTTTTCTCCGATTTTAAAATTTACTAAAGTTTTATTCCCTATACTATGCATAACTACGCTGCCTCTATACATCATTGGACGCATAATATAAGTAAAACCATTAGTCTGTGTGACTTATACATTATTATTGAATGATAATTTTGAGAATATAAACTAAAACAAACTATTAACAACATAAATGCTACATAAACTATCGATGGAGGATATCTTTTGTGGTGCAATAGATATCCTCCATCGATATGTACTACAGACTACTGGAATCGAGAAGTTACACATTTTATGAAAGTTTGGAATTTTTGATAGCCTTTTTTTACTATAAACAAAATTTTCATTTTAACGTTTTTACAAACTAATCTTAAAAATAAAAATGTGCTTCAGAACATTATTGATAAAGAGTGAAAATATAATGTATAAAATTATGCGTTAATTTTGGTGCGCACTTTATATGCAGGGCGCTAAAATGCTTAATTTAGTTTTCTCTTTACACTGTGTATTAACAACAAATTTTTTATTTTCTTAAAACGTTATTTTCTTTAGTATATCTAAAATAGCACACAACAATAACTAAGACGTGATGTATGTACACATAAAAACGCGTGGTAGTCACTTGTTTCTTCCTTTGAGATATTTATAATATTATTAACTTTATTTAAAACTAAAATAAAAGAAAATGCTACTTCTTAAACTTTACTTTTTTTTCTTGGAGAACGTGATCATTACCAAACATAATTTTAGTCCTTGAAAGACTTTTTTTTACACGTGCATAGAACGAAGAGTACATTAAAAATAAACTAAATAAAAGAGATTCTTAAAATCATACCATTACTAATAAAAATATACCCAAAAATTTCTATAACATTTTTTTTGCGTTAATTTTCTCCGGATTATATCCGTACCTCTTATCTTAAATATTAAAAAATACATATGATTCGTTAGAAAAAAATAACTAAAGCGATTTTTTTTATTATGATATGTATCGGTATTTACCTACGTCATACTTATACTCTCATGTAGTTTGTCTATTCCCACGCCCCGTTTTTCAAAGCATAAGGTATCTCCGCCTGTGTTAGAGCTCGGCGAAAAAACAAGTTCTGCGCTCTATATTTTCCTGGAGAAGTCTTAATTTATTTAATTATAATAAAGTCCTTATATTAGTAAGAGGTTCGACTTCGATCGGCTATTTATCCGGTTCAAATAGACATTCACCCTTGCATAAAATCCCAAGAAATCCCTATCGATCTCATGGGTGCAAAAAATTTTATACAACATCAAAGTTCGCGAAAATAGGTTTTGTGGATTTTTAGCGAAACGGTTAGTTTTATGATAAAAATAGTTCTGACACAAATTGTAGATCATGCAATTGTCTACAAAAAATTTTCTTATACTTTTTCCCCTAAAATTCGCAATTTCTGAAAAAAGGCGATTCTAGAATTTACTAATGTTTTATTTCCTATACTATGCATACGTTTCCACTCCACCTGTGAGGTAAAGTACTTGGCTCGTTTTTTTAACGTGGTTTCTTCAGTAGGTCTAATCCACGGTCTATTTTATAAAATCCCAGTAGAATAAAAGGTCTTCTCATTCAATATATTTTTCTTCTTTTTAATCTTTTGCTCTTTCTTCATCTTTTTCTTTATCTTCTTTTTCCTGAGTTGATGTAAATTGTTCAAACAGCGATACATTAGTTGTTCCGTCGTTGATATAAGAATTTCCTTCTGTTGGGGATTCAATATTTGAACACCACTGGCCTTGACAACCGGTGCATTCTGGTGAACAAAATAAAACAATTTTTTTGCAGTCGCATTTTGAATTACACTCCTTTTTGTAGTTCAAAAGTATTAAGGAGCTTCTTTGGTGCTGGTGAAAGTAATGTGTAGATTGGTTCCAATACAATATCACTTAGCTTCCAACCCCATTATTATGGTTTAAGGTAATTACCAAGACAACCTATAATATACCTGAAAAAAATGTTGTTGAGCAGAAGCCCAGGTTGGAGGAAGACAAGCTAATTGCACACGTTTTTTATTTTGAGCAAGTTTTGCAAAGATAAGTAACATAACTTATTTAAGCAAGTTTTTTTGGAGCTTCATATACTCTAAGAAGAATCCGAATTCCGTGGGTTATTATAGTTTCTGGAGTAGAGTTGATATCTTCAAAAACTTTAGCAGATGAAACTAAATCTTGTTTTTCAAATGATTTAAAAGCTGTTGTTTTACCCCTCTGGATCATTGCAGAGGTTGTATCACAGCCGTTATAGCATGCAAAAATAAAATGTTTTTACATTTAGGATAAGCCGATAAACTTGAATTTAAAAATATTTGCGATGGTTGTTGAGCCTTGCCTAGTTTACAAAAATAAATGATTTTTTCTTCCTTTAAGTGCGAGCTGTAAGTAATACAAACAGATTAACATCTTTACCAACAACAACATTTACATCAGTTGAATTGAATTGATTAATTGCAATTTCCATGATGAGTACATCAGCGTCATTGTCAACTTGCTTGACTAGAATATGTTCAGTGATAAATGTTTCTTTTAGCAGTGTGATGAAAAAAAACGTATTAAGAATGTTTAACAAAAATTGCTGTTGGAGGGTTGGGAGTGTCGTAATTGGTCAAAGAGAATATCAGAAGATAACGATGTTTTTTCCATACAGCGGCGTTGTTTTGCGACTTTAATATTTTTAGTAAAATTGGTATAGCCATTAAATACCACGGTTACTGTTTGACCAAAACTGTCTGCGTATATACTGAACATATTTATCTGCGATGTTGCGAATGTATCTTCTCGATCCCAGTAGTCTGTAGTACATAACGATGGAGGATATCTATTGCACCGTGGTGCAAAAGTTTAAGAAGTAGCATTTTCTTTAATTTTAATTTTAATTTTAAATAGAGTAAATATTATTATAAACAACTCAAAGGAAAAAACAAGAGTCTAAAACACGCGTTTTTATGTGTACATACATCACGTCTTAGTTATTGCTATTTTAGATATTCTACAGAACATGGCGTTTTAAGAAAATAAATTTGTTGTTAATACACAGTGTAAAGCAAAAACTAAATAAAGCATTTTAGCGTCCTGCATATAAAGTGCGCACCAAAATTAACGCATAATTTTATACATTCTATTTTCACTCTTTATCAATAAAGTTCTGGAGCATATTTTTATTTTCAAGGCTAGTTTGTAAATATGTGAAAATGAAAATTTTGTTTATAGTAACAAAAAAGGCTATCAAAAATTCCAAACTTTCATAAAATGTGAAGTGAACTTTGAACTACTACTAAAATTGAATTTAATCTGCTTAGTTAGCGAATCGCCATTCGATTACTTGTAATTTTTTTTAATTACAATAACTTTTTAACGGCTAAATTGTTTTTTTATTATGTTGTAATTTTTTTTTAATTTTTCCAGTTCAACAAGAAGTAAATACTCTAATATGTAGAACTTAAGCTTCGGATTTTTTAACTAAGTAAGCAAATTATTATTTTTTGCAATCTCAACATATGCTTGTTTTAACATACTTAAGTGCAGCTTGGGTTTCTGTCAAATGAGATAAACCTTTTGGTCCAGGAGCCAGTGACAGATTTACATGGCCAAGTTCCTCTCAAGCGATAATTAGTAGAATGCATCAGAGAGCTGTATCATAAAGCTTTGTTAACCTCGACTGCGGTTCCGTTAGGGCAATGAGCGGCGATAGCCTCCCAAATATGAAGAAAAAAATATAGATTCAGCAATTTTCCCCCAACTAAAAACTTGTCAAATTGTAGCTAACCCAATATTTTAAAGAAAAAAAAACAGTCAGTCGATTATAACATGGAGCATTATAGGTCAGCTGGTTGCTCGAACATAAAAAAATATTCTTTCAATGATTTGCTCTTAACTAGAAATTTACCTGATGATAGCTTATATGCACCTATGGATAAATATATATGTCAGCCGGCTGTATCTCGAGGCAAAAACCAACAGCTGATACATTAAAGTTGTGAACTCCGCAGTTACGTTAGGCAATGAGGCGATAGCTCCAAAATGAAAAAATATATAGATTTTTCAATTTTTCCCTCCAACTAAAACTTGTCAAATTGTAGGTAACCCAATATCTCAAAGAAAAAAACAGTCGGCTGACTATGGCATGGTGCATTATACGTTCAGCTGGTTGATCGAACATGAAAAAAAATTCTTTCAATGATTTCCTCTCAACTTAAAATTTACCTGATGATAGCTTAGGTGCAACTATGGATACATATATATGTCAGCTGGCTATATCTCGGAGCAAAGGAACCGCACCTGACGTTCACAAAGCTTTATGATACAACTCTCTGGTGCATTTTACTAATTATCTCTTGAGAGGAAATAATTGACCAAATTTTCTACCTGGCTAAGGGACTATTTTGAAAGGCGACAGTTATAGTCATTGATAAAGATTTAACGTATTTTACTAAGTTTAAGAAAGGCAAAGGTATTTTAAAAATTTGTATAAACAGAATATAAATAAAAAATAAAGTAAGGACTATAATTAAAACTTAGTAGTTTTTGTTGTGAAAGACAATGTATCTCGTCCGAAACGCACTCAAGAATTCGTTTATTATGAAAAACTACACTTTCCAATATGGGAAAATTTTCAGGTTTTGCAAATTCTAAATTTAAGCTTAACCAAAATTTCTTAAGCTAATTAGTAAAACCATGTTTATTCTAATAGAAAATCTTAAATCTAAGTTAAGGAGCAGAAATGATAAATTTTCAACTTTTTAACCAGTTAAAACAACCCAATTCGGTTTCCAAATACCTACAGAATTTTCCGAGTTTAACAAACCGGCCGGAAAAAGCGATTTACGAATTTTCGGATAAGGGAAAACAACAACTAACTTGGATTTATTGCAGTTTGTGGGTTTTATTTTTGCTTTTTACTTTCAGATAAAACTAGGAAATAATTTGAAAAAACACCCTCTGATTATTTCAAGTGCGATCAAGTTAAAAAAAATAAAAAATGTGCAACACCATTAAAGTCACCCATTACTTTTAAAAATTCTTTTCTTTCTCAAAACATTTTTTAGAAATAACGCGTATCTGACTACAACGTGACAAATTTGAACTCTTTGTTATAAAACAAAGTATAAGGGGCAGTTTTTTTTTATAAAATTAATTTCATGTAATAATGAAATTAAGTCCATTTAATAAATAAAATTAAATACACAATAATAAATAAAGGTTTTAAAGAATTTTACTTTTTTCTAATGCGGTAATAAATACCGTTTGGTACCTAATATACTACTTTAGTTATTTGTTATGTTATCCTTTTGACTAGATGGGCTAACGCTAGCGTAATAGATCACGGGAACTTTTTGACTGGAATGTGATGGATCGGCTGAACCAAGAAAACACGTATCAGAATGTTATTTTTTCGAAATTGCAATTAAAGGCTTCAGTAGTAAAACTAAACAAGTTATTGAGTATCCAAACTTATTAGAGTGTTCTGTTTTCGCTTTTAGTAAAAATAAAGGATACATTTCTGTAAACAGTACACATAAAATTAGGCCTTGCTAAAAATTTGTCAAAGCATTGGACAAAGTTGACGAAAAATATTTATATTAAATAGAAAGTTTCCCCAAAATTTGTAATGCTAAAATCAAGGAGGGAATATCTATTACGCCACAAATTAGGGAACTATTTAAAGACCCATTCCTTGAACAAAAATTTAATTTACTAAGAACACTCGTTTGGAAAAGTTTAAAAAATGTTGGTTTTAGTTTTCTATGTTATAAAGATCAAAATAACTATCATTAGGATACAGTCGTACACATTATCAGATGGGAAGGAAAATTATTAAACGGGTTATCTATGCTATGGATAATATTTTATGTCCTTTGTGCAACGCTATTGGACCTTAGCAAGGCTTTTGACGATGTCAATAATTCATATTTATTGGAGAAGCTTGAGTTTTTTGTTGGATTTGTTTAGGTCCTATTTAACGAATAGGTTCTAGGCGGTTAGTTTGCCCGATGGGAAATCCTCACAGCAGCTGCCGATAAATATAGGAGTTCCTCACGGATCAATATTGGGGCCTATTTTTTTTCTTGAATTTATTAATGACTTGCCCGGAAATATTCCTGCAGACATAGTTTCTCTATATGCAGACGATACCTCTTTTGTTAATTTTGATTCAAATGCTGAGGCCGTTTTAGAACTAAGTGAAAGTGCCGACGATTGGTTACGAGCAAATGGTTTAAAGCTTATCGGTTCTAAAATACAAAATTTTATTTTTAACGGAAATAGCAATAACTCAAGTGTAAAACTACTGGGAGTATTTTTGGATAGAAGGTTAAATTGGTCTCACCATACAGAATATCTGGCTAAAAGGCTTATTACTGTGGGTTTTATGATCAGAAAACTTGTTGCTTTGACAACTATTGATACTGCATTAACTTTTTACTATAGTAATTTTCATAGTATTATATCATATGCGACAGTGCTGTGGGGAGATTCGGTGGGTAGTGATAGGATTTTTGTAATTCAAAAACGAGTTGTGCGGGTTCTGGCAGGAGTGGATGAAAAATCTCACTGTAGACCCTGGTTTAAGACATTTAAAATATCAGGGTTTATATTTAATTGTTTATTAAAGAGAATCATTTTTGAATAATGAATTTAGATTTTCACAATTATAATTTGCGAAACAAACATAGTTTGGTAATTCCATTTCATCGATTCTCCAGAACACAGCAACCTTACCGCCATTAAACTGTATAATGTACTGCCAGATCATGTAAAGGACGTAGACTTAAAGAAATTTAAGCATAAGATAAAGAATTTTTTAAGTATTTAAGCTTTATATAATTATTAAAAGTTTTTGACTTACAGTTTTCTGGATTTTTATTTTATATATGTGCATATTCTTGTGTTTGCGTGGAATGGTGTGTGTTTTGTTTGTTATTTAAAAGACTAGATGGTATTTTTATATTCAATGTACTTTGTATCTACTGACAATGATAAATGTATCTTGATGCGTAACGTGTGCTAATAAATTTATTATTTATTTATTACTTATTTATTATTTATAAAATATTATCAGATGAGGCGTTAGCCGATGACAACACGGCGTATACCATAATGATCGTTTACTATCCGAATAACATAGAAAACTTTATTTCTTGCTCTTAACTAAATAAAACATTTTGTAAATTTGATTCAAAATTATTCTAGATTTTATTTTTGACTATACATGTCAAATATAAAGGCAAAAGATATTTTGAAAAGCAGTGTCGCTTAAAATATGACACGCCAGAAGATAAAATGATTTCTTTGGAAACAATAAAGCTGATAACTACAAAGATCTATTCAATGACCTTTTAATGACCCATAAAATACCAAAATGTAATATGTCACCTTATTTTTTGGCTTTTTCTTGGAGCTTTTTCCCAATCTAGAAGCAATCAGTTATCAGCATGGAAATCGTTCTTATCAAGATATTTTAGCCATGAAAAAAAGAGATACCAATGACAACTGAGTTAAAACATATAGGTGGATTACTGTCTGACACTAAGAAGGGATATTCTAGAGGATAAATATTTTAAAAACCGTAATAGATTTTTAAGTTATAGGTCCGGAAAATAAACTTTTCCAGTATAAGTAAGATATTTACGAGGCAACGAAGGAGCAGAGTCTGGTATTTTGAAACAAATACTGTAAAGGTTGTTTGGATGAATAATATACAATATTTTATTTCATACTGTACTATCGAGATTTATGTTTTGAATTAATAACGTTATTTTAACCTGCTTCATATATCCTACAAAATAATTAATTGATTGCTTTGGAAACGGATTTTAAGATTTTTGTTTGCCGATGGAACTATTGTCACCACTGATATAAAATTTAAATTTAACTGTTTTTATTTATGTCAAGGTGAAAAGTAAACTCCGTTTAAAATAAGTGTAACTTTATAATCATTTTTGGTGAAATTGACAAAATGGAAGAAGATAGTAAAAATAAGATTCCTTTTTTTATATAGTTAGATAAATAATATAAGTTAGAGTATAGGGTATATTAGGTATGTATGGCAGTGCAAAAAATCCTTTAAAAAAAGTTTTAACGGACTAGTTCGGTAATTTTTTTTACCGTACTCGATACTGTAAGAGTTAAGTTTCCAGACTAATAACAAGAAGTGCGTTTTACAGCATAAAATAAAAATGTTTTTCTTATACTGTAACTGCATAATAATAACTGTGTATAATGTAAGCGTAAATAATAGTTATTC
>JAHBCN010026622.1:0-10450 GCA_019359885.1 Listronotus oregonensis | reverse complement strand
TGGCCCCGCCGATTTTGGCAAAACGAAATTCCACGTAATTTTAAGTTTACTTCACACTGATAAATCAGTGTGTAGTTAGGCAACACATTATACTTTTATGAGAGCCGTATTAGTTTCGATTGTTTTGCTTTGTATGATTATATTTTGTGGTTGCAGAAGTTTTTTGGATTAATAAAAACCTTTCTTATTTTAGTGATTAGTGTTTATTAAATTGTGACTATAATTTTGTGTTTATTGTTTGTTACTTATAATATCGTAACAAAATGACTAGAGGTTGTATGGTTTTGTCTTGCAAATCTAAGGGTAACATACCCGGAATTTTTTACTTTAGGTTAGTATTTCTTATATTTAAATTAGGTGCTTCTTATGAGACGTAACGTTAGGTAACCGAATAAATAATAATAATATATCAATTATGAATAATAGAAAATGAAAATTTCATAGGAAATAGCAGTGAGAAAAGTAAGCAATCTTAACTATCTTTTAGATTATTTTCACAATGTTTGTGTATTTCTGTGGATTATTAAAAAGAAATAAGGTTTACATTTAGGTACTTTTATTTCATTTAATAATTTAGTACATTATTTTAAAGGATCAAATTATTATTACTGGGCAGACCAGGCAAATTTTAATATAAACAGGTCCCTCTAATTGAATAAAAGAAAGTACAATTTTATGTTAAAGTTCCTTTTTTTTTTTTCTTATTTTTTTAAAAAGAAATTAGATATTTGGTTTCTTAAACTTACATTATCAACTTTTTAAGCTCGACATACTGTAGACACATAATATTTAAGGGTTACTGTTACAATGGATACCTAGGTAACAGAAACAAAGGTTACTAATCATTTTTAACCACTGTTATTCTGTCTCATGAATGTTTGTTATTAGTGAAAAGTATATGCCTAAAAACAGTTATAAAATTTCACTTTTTAATGTTAAACCACAATTTTAGGATTAGATTAAACTCATTTACACTATCTTGCCCTTCTTTTATCACAAATTGGTGATAAGTACATGAAACTATCATACAATGTGTGAAATTTATTTTAAAAATCGTGTTTTTATTTTTTTTTACAAAGATTTTTGGTAAAAATGCAAAACTTCCAAAAATATCGACCATTTAAAAGAAGGCTGTAAAGTGGCGCCATCTATTCTTTCCATATTATATCAGATGATATAAACTCCAATATTACACAATAATTTTAAATATTCTATGGTATATCGTTTAATAACCAACAATTTTGTCAAAAAATAAAAAAACAGTGAATGCATGAATTTGACATTTGATGATGTCAACTTCTTAGATAGTAACAAAGAATTATGGAAGTCCGGTTCTGACCTACTATTCATTGCGAAACTCGGGGCCAATCCCCCGATTCCCGCTGCCCTGCACGCCTGGACAATTTTGTTCTACAGTATTGGGCTTCCATACACCTTATAAACTTCCCTTGATTAAATCATATTTGGCCTATTTAGTTTGCCAGGGACGGACTAAAAAAATCTGAGACAATAAAAATTTTTTAACACCCTGTATGATAAAGGTAACATTTATTTTTTGGATTTAGCCGATTTGGAAACGTTCATATGAAGTTTTCTTCTTAAAATTGACCCAAAAATTGCTTCCCTAAATATTGACGTACAATTAGAAAACATCCTGTATAATGTAAAGAAGTTAACAACCATGATATTTTATTCCTCGTAAACAGTTGATTTTATCAATGTCAATCAAGAATACCTTTTTTTTAGTTGAAGGTTAAAGCTATCCAAAAATAATATTGTTAAACTTTATCATACAGGGTGTTAAAAAATTCCTATTATTGTGTCAGAGCTAGTCCGTCCCTGGCAAACTAAATAAGCCAAATATGATTCAATGAGCTTATTTTAAGAAGACTTATCTAGTAACCATCATATTAAAAAAATATTAAATTACACCTAGTATTTTAAAAGATATTTAAACAAAAAGATTTCCAGGGGCGTCCGTTAGGTTTCCGTGGAGAAGGGTCATAGAAAAAAGTTTATGAGAACTTGTCATAATATTTTTAGGTTTTCTATTAGATTCTGAGAGATTGCCCACCTATTCTGGGACACCCTGTATATCCCGAATCTGAGGCAAATCGGTTTATAAATGCCAAAATCGACCATTTTAAATTTTCAAATTTTTACGTAAGATTTTTAAACAGCTTCACTTTGATTTCTGAAAACAAAGGTAAAGAATTTTAAGATATCTGCATATTAAAATCTTAAATAAAGAAAAAAGAGAAAGAAAAAAAGAAATAACATTTAAATCATTTTTTTCCAACCATAGAATGTGTTCATAAATTTTACTCACATTTGATCTTAAAAGTTTTGATTGCTCTTTCTAATTCTTTAATATGTTATCCTTGAGATATCCTTATAGGACTTGTGGTGCTTGAAGTTTTATAGGTACAGGGTCTTATTTTTTTGCTTTTTTTCTATATTTTGTGTAAGTGGGTACCAGCAATACTTGAAAACGCTTTTTAACATGTCTTGTAACTATGGTTATGCCGTTATGCAGAAAAATAATGCTTTTATCAAATATTTGAGTAATATTATTAAATTACTTATGCATTTATCTACTTCGCAAAGGATATAAATCATTATCTACACAATGCTTAAACACCGTGTAACTACAAAATTGCCACCTGAAAGCATAAGTATTTTATGTTTTTTAAACTTGGCTCTTCTTGGAGATTATAAATCTGCACCAAAATATGACAGTTTTTATTTTAAAAATCATCGGTAATGTCATATCTACTACATGAGTCACCCTGTATATTTATATTTTATGTCCAAAAATGCACTATTTAAAATTATTATTTACCTGTTCGAGGAAATTATCAATTTCATTTTGCTTACGCAAATAATAAATTTGTTCCATACATTATGTAGACACTGTACAGGGTGAGTCAACGATAGAGTAAAGTTCATTATTTCATTGGTTTCAAAAGTTATGAGAAAATAGTAAATACAAAAGATGTAAAGATTCTTAGGATACACAATTTAAAATTATTTTAAAGTATACAGGGTGGCTCAAAAAGGCGTGACGAATAAAACATACATTTTTTTAAATGAAACACCCTATTTTTAAATTTTGTTTTGAATTCCTTTTAAAATTCTTCAACTTTTTTATTAATAATAATGCATACCTAAACCTAATAGTTTTTCCAATATTTCAATTTTTCTAAAAAGAAAATAATTTTCACACTTGCAAAAAAATTACGATAGCGCCATTATTTTTGAAGGTAGATCACTCATATTTGATATTAGCGTTATTCGAAGATGACGTAAAAGATATATGCAAAGGAATTTTAATTAGATGCTACAGGGTGTTCAAAATAAACGAATATATTTGGATCATTTTAAATTGAAAAATCTCGATTTTTTTAAATGGCGCACCTTATATATTATTATTTTTTCTGAAAGATCTTACAAAAACCCACAACTTTTATTAAGTATGTCATATACCTATTTTTAATACTTTGCGACTTATTTTAACTTTTCCAATATTTACCCTTCTTTCTGTCTAAGACTATTGCTGTAACATTAGTTGGCCATGACAAAATGACATTGTCAAATTTTAACCTGACATCTGAGTAAATAAATTAAAATTTATTGTGGTGTCAGTAAATTTAAAAAAAAATAAGTATGGATTTTCCTAAAGCTGAATTAATTGATATGATTTATATACTGGGTGAGGCGCAAAGAAATTCTTTGTTGGCAGTAAGACTTTACAAGGCGAAGTACCCTAATAGACGTGTACCGACTAGGCAATCTCTTCAGTGTTTAATGGAACGGTTTAATGCTAGAGGTAGTATTGAATATGAAAAACGGAAAGTGGTAAACCGGAATGCTACCAATGAGGAAAAAGAATTGGAAATTTCACTTCAAGTTCAAGATAATCCCCAGGTCAGTAGCCGTCAAGTAGCTAGCTTATGTGATACATCCCAATCTACCGTTAACCGCACCACTAGAAAACACAAATATCATCCCTTCCACATGGAACTACACCAAGAACTTCTAGACCGCGATTTTGAACAAAGGGTAAACTTCTGCACCGTTATAAATGAAGCAATAGAGGCCGATCCAAATTTTTTGTCTAAAATAATGTTTTCCGATGAAGCTACTTTTCGCAGTAATGGTGCAGTTAATCGTCATAACATGCACTATTATTCAACAGTTAATCCAGTCTGGGTACGGGAAGTGCAAAACCAAAACCATTGTTCACTTAATGTGTGGTGTGGAATAAAACACTTTAATGTTATTGGACCATATATTTTTCGCGAAACAGTTAACGGGCCTAGATATTTAAACTTTTTGCAGAATGATTTACCTCAACTTCTTCAAGAATTTGATAACATTGAGATCCAACAAATGTGGTTTCAGCAAGATGGAGCTCCTCCGCATTACCATCGAGAAGTTCGAGAATTTTTAAATAATCATTACCCACAGAAATGGATCGGTAGAGGTGGATTTCTTTTTGTGGGGATATGTTAAAGATCGTGTTTATGTGAATCCCTCTACAACACCAGAAGATATGGAAAATAGGATTCGGGACGCGTGCAGGAGAATAACACCGTTTATGCTAAGGAACGTCCAAGAAAATATACGAAAAAGACTAAACATTTATTGTGCCATAATAATAATTAAAAATAAGTTAATTTTTAGTAATAGGTATTTATTATTATTTACTTTTTCTGTGAATTTAAAATTTAAAAATGGCCAACTAATGTTATAGCAATAGTCTTAGACAGAAAGAAGGGTAAATATTGGAAAAGTTAAAATAAATCGCAAAGTATTAAAAATAGGTATATGACATACTTAATAAAAGTTGTGGGTTTTTGTAAGATCTTTCAGAAAAAATAATAATATATATGGTGCGCCATTTAAAAAATCGAGATTTTTCAATTTAAAATGATCCAAATATATTCGTTTATTTTGAACATCCTGTAGCATCTAATTAAAATTCCGTTGCATATATCTTTTACGTCATCTTCGAATAACGCTAATATCAAATATGAGTGATCTACCTTCAAAAATAATGGCGCTATCGTAATTTTTTTGCAAGTTGAAAATTATTTTCTTTTTAGAAAAATTGAAATATTGGAAAAACTATTAGGTTTAGGTATGCATTATTATTAATAAAAAAGTTGAAGAATTTTAAAAGGAATTCAAAACAAAATTTAAAAATAGGGTGTTTCATTTAAAAAAATGTATGTTTTATTCGTCACGCTTTTTTGAGCCACCCTGTATACTTTAAAATAATTTTAAATTGTGCATCCTAAGAATCTTTACATCTTTTGTATTTACTATTTTCTCATAACTTTTGAAACCAATGAAATAATGAACTTTACTCTATCGTTGACTCACCCTGTATATTTATTGTCAACGCATATACACTTACTTAATACGACTCACTGCTCTTATCCACTTTTATCGACGTTCTATTAAATAAGGTTTTGATGGAAACGAATAAAATTTTATTTTGGACTCAGTTTTACTGTACTATGACACAACACAACACAACAACCGGTGATACCAGATATTGACTTGTTTTAAACGTTTTTTCCACTCAATCATTTAATTATATATTTTTTATTGATCTTTATTGTTTCAATAAGTTTTTGTTAAACATTTACGTATTAAGTTTTGAAAGATTACAAAGGAATATGTAATAAAAAATTACATGATTCGTGAGTCAGTTTTGAAATGCATGTTTATAAACAGCTTGTCCTCACACAACTTACAAAACTAAAGAGAGAGGCGCCACTAGTTCTTACAGCAGGTTTTCTATATGTTTCCAAAAATGAATAATTTTTGACTGCCCACTGCCTTGCGTGATATTTTGTGTATTTATGCAGTCCAGGGCAGTCTCGCCAATCTAGATTTTTCAGATTTGCCAAAATAGTAAAAAAAAATCCTTTTGTGGTTGCCCACGCATGAATACAATTTTTAATACCAACAGTAAGTATTCTCGTCTATTTTAACATCTGTGATAGTATGCCTTATAAGTCTTGGGTTGTGAGGTATCTACTAGAAGACCTAGTGGTGACAAAAAGGAAGCATGAATGTGTGTATCATATGGGCTCTCAACATATGGGTTTTTAAAACCATGTACCATACGTTTCGGTACGTGACGGAACTTACATGGTAATTATGTAAACTTTGGTTCTGCTTTAACTTAAATGTTTTTAAGATATTACAAGATTGGCTCCCGCAACGTGTTTACTCCGAACATGAGAATAGACTCAAATACTTCTCTAGAAAATGTTCCTAAATCAAAATATGTTTACTAGGTTACCTGTGATTATTTTAAATGTTAATTATAAACCCGGCATACATAAATTATTGTAAAAAATATTCAACCATCGTCTGGTATTTATTGATCCCAACCAAGGCTGCATAACATGGAGTCCGCGCATTGAAAAACAAAGTAATAAATTACAAAAAACATCTTGAATATCTTATTAGTGACATATGTATAGCACATGTGTATGTGTTTAGTATTTTCTCAAAGCTTTTTTTGGCTTGATACATTTGTTACTTATTTATTTGGTGGTATTCGGTATGTTAATTAATTTGGGTCATGTAAAATGTTTTAAAGGGTGTCGAAAACATCAGACACGGCATTATTTTTAAATATCATTATAGAGAAATAGCTTTAAGACCGATAAGTCTGATGTCGTTCGTGCTAAAGACCCTAGAGAAGTCCCAAGTAACACAAGGTGGTTCTTTATATAATTTTCTTTTTTATAAAAGTTTTATAAAGGCGTCCAAAGACCTTTAATATATTTATAAAAGTGTTAGTTTACACTAAATAGTTTTTTAAGCAATATGGCTTTTTAATATAGTTGTAAGAACTTTCTTAAAGCTAATTAATATATCTTTTATATATTTGCTTTAATAAGCCTCTATAAAAGTGACAACCACAGCTGTTAGAAAGTTTTCAGCCTTTTATCTGCATAATTGCTTTATAAGGTACTATATAAAGCACAAATAAAACCAATAAAACCTCAATTATGTCATTAATTTAAACCTTTTTATAAAACCCTTATGAAGTAATTTGCGTATGTTTATCTCAATGCTTTATAATTAACGCCATTATAAGATTTTTTTTAAATGCTTTATTGATGTGTGTTTTATACTCATAAGTTTCTAAGAAAACATGCTTTATTACTGGGATATTGTAGTTATTTAAAAGGTTTTTTTAAAGTAGTCAGCAACGAAATAAAATTGCTATAAAGCAGGCATACCCAGCGGCAAGTCATTCATCGGCTATTTTGTCGTTTGTTTTCTAAACTAAGCTAAACTCATTGAAATTGACGATGACGAGAAACGGAAAAGTGGCTATTGGAATTGGAAAATGAAATCTTAAACGATGACGTGCCATTAGAAGAAGTCGGAACACCTACTGAAAGTAAAAAAAAAATATATTTTTTATTAAAGAGATACGAAAATGGGTCACGATGTTTCAGGTTAGCTATATTAAATAACAGGCTACCAAACATTTTACCGGCAGATCCGCGGACACTGCTTAGCACTCCACCCAAAGTATTCGTTGCCGGTCTTTTGGGAGCACAGGCTATTTAGATAAAAAAAATGTATAATGAATTTTTTAAGACAATTAAGCCGAAACGACAAAAACGTTATATCTACAGAAATAGTTAAAATTATTAGATAAGGAGGTACTGCATGGAATGAATCTTGAAATAAATAAAGGTACATCAAACGTGCAAATAGCCACTGTCTGTTTAATAACGCAATAGTGTGTTGTAGCACCCTTATAAAGCCAAAAGAGATATAACAACGGGATAAGCGCCCTCTGTACATTATTCGAAGTTCTAGAGGGTCGCACTAATTCTTTTATAAAACTGTTATAAAGTAAACCCATAAAAAATAGCTTTTTAGAGGCCGTTTAATAGAATATTTCGCAACCATTTTCATTCTGACCGGTTTGCACGTCGCCATTTAATTTTTCTCAGGATGTTAGGGCCGCCATTGTTGCATAAAGCAATTAAATTGCGTATTATTCCTTTCATGTGTAGCTAGTTTGTGTTTTAATACTTTTTTCAGGATTAAAGTATGGAAATTTAACATGAAGTAACATTTTAAGGGTTAAAAATAAAAAAAAAAACATAAACAATAAATTTTTGATATAATTTTTTCAATCCAATTTTTAATTATTTTCAAGGCGCTTTGATGAATTTAGAGGTAAAACTATACATTTTATCAGAAAAATATCCATCGCAAGTGAATTTTACATTCTGCATATGTGAAACTTACCTAAAATGAGTTAGTTATTTTAGGTGTAATATATATGTATATCGTAGATCAGTCTGCTCTTGTTTCCAGTCGTGTTCAATAATATAAGATTATGAAAAGAATCGGCTGGGGCGACAACCATAAAATACCTTTTAAAAAACATTTTTTCCAAGTTTACCTATGCAACTGAAATAAAGTATTTATTCAGCAAATTGCTGTTAGCTTGCTGCCGCTGGTGAAAAAAAATGCGCATGACTGACAAGCTGTTTAATCGAATATGTAGCTATCTAGTGACATTGTTAGAGTATCTATAAAGTACTCATATATCCGTTTTATTACTGATAAATTTAATACCATAATAAACCTTATTTATAATGGCAAATTATAACGCTTTAATAAATTAGCTGTATAAAGTGCGCCTATTTTGGGTATATAAACACTATGTTAGGTTTGAAGAACGTTGTATAGAACAAATAATAAAACATTGGGCTGGATAATTTAGTGATGTGGGTTCTCTCACTTTTAAAAAGCAAGTTGTGTTGGTTCCATAGCTTCAGGAAATGCCTTAGAACAGACCTCTACATAAGGACATACACAGCAGGTAAGTAACCTGAGCGGATTCTGTAAAATATAGGAAGAGAATGTCAAGATAGAGATCACATGCCGTTGCTAAAGGTAACTCATAATTTCTCACTTTAAAGAGATAGAAAAGGAATGTCAAAAAATGTGCTTATAGAATCGGGCCCCGTCATGGACGACCTACTATATGTCCTTCAACTTGAAGGGCACCAAACATTGGGATACGCAGACGATCTCGGCATTATGGCCCAAGAAAAATTTAACAACACTATTAGGGATAAAATGCAACATGCCCTAAACGCAGTTACCAGGTGGACGAGAAAGGAGGGACTTAAACATAAACCGTTCTAAATCAGCCATAGTTGCCTTCACCAAAAATAAAAATCTAACTGGCTTAGGACCCCTGACCATACAAGGTGAAACAATCAAGATTGTGGGAGAGGTAAAATATTTGGGTGTCATTCTGCACTCTAAACTTACCTGGAACCAACATCTTAAAAAAAAATCAGAAAGAAAGCGGAGATGACTCTTATGTTAATCAGACGCGCTCATGGGAAAAACATGGGGCCTTAAACCAAACATGGTTTTTGGTTATACACCATGGTGGTAAGGCCTATGATAACATAATCACTGGTATGGTGGATAAAAATGGACAAAATGCTTTACAGAACTGGCCAAGGTACAAAGACTTGCTTGCTTAGCTATAACAGGAGCAATTAAAACAACCCCAACACAGCCATGAAGTGTCTCTTAGACCTTAACCTCATAGTGATGGGAGAGGCAAAAATGGCTACTTCCGACACCACAGAAACCAACTGGGTTCCACGCTGTTTGGGTCAAACAACATAAAAAATAGGTTGGGGCACATCCTGGACGAGAAAATAGGCCAGATGATTTCCCAATACTCATTTAACAAAAACTTCAAGGTAAAAAAATTCAGATTAGAGTGGTAGCCCGATCTCCCCGGCACGTTGGGACATTATCTGGTATACGGATGGTTCAAAAGAGCAGGGAACTGGAAGGGCGGGTCTGAAATGAAAATTCAAATTCTCCATTCCACTAGGGGAAAACACAGTGCTGTATTTTAAACGGAAAATATGCTTTACTGCACTGTGCAAAAGAAAATAACAGGAGGGCTTATAAAAACAAGCGGATCTGCACTGGGGGCACTAGTAAACCCAAGGTAACGTCCAACTGACAGGGAATGCCAAAAAGAATGGATCCTGGGAGAACGCAACAAGGAACTCTCTTGTGGGACCAGGACTTCGGAATAAAAGGCAACGAAAAAGCGGATGAGTTCAAGAAGGGATCATCCACACCATACTTGGATCAGAACCTGCCCAAGTGACCAAAACCACAGCGGGGCAAACCAGGGAATGGATCCGAAATAAACACAAAAACCAATTGTTGACATGGAAAAAAACTTCAAAAGGACCCCCAAAAGAACAGAAGGAAGAACTACTCAAATAGGAAAAGACTTCCATAAATAGGGTTACTAAAGGGAATTTAACCAAGAGGACACCTACACAAGATAGGCTCATACAATGGGGACCCATGTTTTCAGAATGTGCGACGAAGGAAGAAAAAAGCC
>JAHBCN010026621.1:0-10473 GCA_019359885.1 Listronotus oregonensis | reverse complement strand
CAAACTCGCCCACCAAAAATTGTCGCCCCCCCCCTTTTCAGCTGCCGCCCAGCAAATCACGCTGTTTTTGTCGTTGACGACTTTGCTGTTGGCCGGGCATGACCCCCTGCGCCGCTGGCAAAAAAACTCACAGCCCGCGGACAATGATGGTCAGACAAGCGGGAATTTTTTTTGTTCATTATGCTCCCCGAGCCTCTGAACCCACTGATAAATTAAGCTATCAGTATAGCGATACCCACTGTTCCGGGGGGGTTTTTTTCGCAGAAGATGGCCCCTGACAGGCATTAAAAACCCCCCCAAAACAAAACATTCGCATACTTAATGACACACGGAATTAATTTTTATCATGCAGTAAGAAAAAAAAGGGGCCCCCTATCAGCAGCCAACTTTCAAGCAACTGATATTAATACACTTAAAAAATCAGATTGAATGCAAATCAATCAAATCCTTACAAATCAATACGTTGCAAAAAAAACCCCGATGCAACATTAATTACGCTTATGCTTTTAAGCAACCAACAGCAGGAAAATAAAAAAAAACCCCCCTCATCGCATCACTCAATATAAATAACCCTGACTGATTTGATTAAGAAAACATCAATCGATTTAAAATATCGATCATTAAGAGTTGAGTTTTTTTTTTTTTTATTTAATTGATTAAGTTTACGTTCGCCCCTTTTTCCTTCAGATTTATTGATATGAGATTCATTTTTTTGGCAACTGTTTTAATTGATTTGCTGAAGAGCATGTCTGGTCCAAAACATGTAAATGTGTTTTTAATATTTCACTTTGATTAAAAAAAGAGGGTATTATCATGGGTAAATCTAAATCATTGAGCAATTGCAGAAAGATAGTGAGCTTTTTGATAAGTTCATGCAGGATTTTTTCCAAAAAAAATCTTCAAGAATTGAAGATAAACTATCGGAGGATGTGAGTTCACTCGTATCTGATTATTATAAAAAAAAAAAATGGGAGGGGGAAATATTTCTTGGGGAAAAAAAAACACGGACTATCAACTATACAGTGAATGGACCAAAACTGTCAATAAAATTATTAACTCGTTTTGGCTGAGTCAATTAACACTCAGCAATTCCCCTCCCAAAAAATGCCAGGTTCAAGACATCCCACAAAGCACTACAGATGAAGTCGTCCCCAAAAACCCGTCAGGATTTCGCAAGATTATAATCTTACGCTACAGCGGGTTTAAATATTATCACTGGTTTCATCACCCCGTTTGCATCCCGCACCTCGGTCACACAAAAAAGGGGTTTTTTTAGGACTTCAATGTTTCAGGTGGCTTACATCTTTTTATTGCGCAAAGCGGCAGCGTTCAAACCGAAAAAGCTTCTTTATTAACAGCTATATCGGTTCGTTCCAGATAGTTTTTGAAGGCCACAGGCGTTTTGGAGAAGCGGAATTTACCAGCAAACGAAATTCTTAAAACCCCCCAACCCGAAATTGAAAGCAGTGATAAGCGAATCATTAACATTGACAAACAAATGGACAACAGCCTTGACGACATTCTCAGCAACCCCTGTTTTTTGAATTGTGGCGATTTTTTTTGATTCTTTTAATAAAATAAAAATTCTGAAAAAACACAAAGAGATAAGGTTTACGACGAGTACAAGAAATAAAAAAATTTATCGACATTGTAGACAAACTTTGGGGGAAAAAATATCTTCCGGTGAAATAGAAAAAAAAAAAGCTGTTCACCCCCGGCAGATTAAGCTGGCGAATCGTTACATTAAGGAAAAGGATGTCAAATAACAGCCATCATTTCTTCCTGTTTTTTTTTTTCCCTTAAAAAAAAATTAAAAAAATGCCAATATATTATCGCCTTGGGGCGGCCCCCAAAAAAATTAACCCCCCCCCCCGAAATTGATACTGAGGGTCCGGCCATGGTCTGTCAGTACAAAATATTCAACCAGCACCTGCAAACGGTTTCGTTCGATTGATTGGGCCCTTTTACTTGATACGACTCAGGTATTGCCTCCCAACAGAACACAACCCCAACCATTATTCTATTCTGACACAGCCCGATACACCGCTATCCTTGATAGCTGGGCGCAACCGGTTATCGCTGATAATCAAAATAACTGGCAGAATCCGCTGGTCACCCAAAGGAGCCATGATGTAAATGATGGGGTGGGCCCCCCCACCCGGGGAGAGGAGAGACGCAGTCCATGCATACACGTTCTGGTTCGAATCTAGTCACGCTGATGCTTCGGCCTTCCTGCCCAAACATAAAGCGGATACAGCTGCTGTGGAGAAGCTGGTTAGTTTATCCAGGGAGGCTCTCATTCCTTATTATCCAGTAATGATTGAGTGGTTAAAGGATTTCAACTGGCCTGTTGCCCGGATAATTGCGCCGCATCTGGCAACATTAGGTACTTTGCTAAAGGATGATGTTATCAATGTGCTTAAAGGAGACGATGTCATCTGGAAATATTGGGTAGTAAACCAGTTAGTCAAATAATGCCTGACCTTCAGCCTGCAGCAAGTATCAGAGGAACTTGCAGCACAATATAAAACGTTATCACTTTCACTCGAAGATGATGCGAACTCCGCTCTGGAAATAGAGGACGTGCTGGATAAATTGTCTTAGCCGCCGTTTCCGCATGATGTGAATGCCACGACAAGTCGCAGCGGTAGTGAGTGAAGATGAACATTGTGGCGGTTTGCTCCAGCTGGCGAACCTTGCAGAGTTTATCGATAAGCAGCTTGAAATGGTGAGATTTAATCCGATGGATATAAAAAAAGCCCCAGCAAGATGCTGGGGCCTGGTACTTGCAAACATCACGTCTTAATTACGGCGTGCTGCGCGGCAAAATCTGGTTTGATTGTCAGGCGACCCGACTGGCGTTCATATTGATAATGCCCTTCATCGCTTCCACCACATCGCCGTCAACGCAGTAACGGCTGAACTCATCGGTTTCAGCATCAGAACACATCGACACACCGGCTTTTCGGTAACGCATCGGCGACGGTACCAGACGACTGGCCGAGCTGTGCAGCTCTTTGATGCCAACGTCGAGGAACTTTTGCAGGTTGCTTAACCGTACCCAGCACCCGCCATAATCATTGACCCTCACTGATAAGAGTTAGTTCCTTCAGTAATGCCATTCCGCTTCAGCACTCTGCTGCTGGCCTGAAGTCAGAATGCGCGCAACGCCCAGTTCGGTCAATCCCTGCAACGCACGTTTCGACTATGGCAGTCAAAAAGCGCGATGGAAGGTCACCGCCATATCGCCGCAGAGCGCCATAATCTGGCGCATTTGTACCCTGTCAATATGCGCATCTTCATCCAGCATACCGATAACCACACCGGAAAACCCAGTTCGCGAATGGCCGCCACGTCAGATTTCATCGCGTTAAATTCCGTCGAGGAATAGAAATCGCCGCTGAGCAGGACGCACAATGGGATGAACCGGGATGGTTAACTGCTCATATGCCACTTTCAGGCTGCCGTAAGACGGTGTCAGTCCTCCCTCCTTCGGTGCTGCACACAGTTCAATGCGATCTGTTCGCCTGTTGAGCGGCGATCGCGCAACTACTCCATAGCAGCATATTTCCACTCTTTAATGCATCCTCCTGTTTAATGACTGCTGGCTGGTTGTCAGATTCTCGGTTAGCTGGCTTTTTGCTGGTTATATTAACGGGAATCTTCATCATGGCATTCAATTTTGATCAATGGATAGACCGACGTCACAGTGATAGCGTTAAGTGGCATAAATATGGCGATCGCGATGTTTTGCCACTCTGGATCGCCGACAGTGATTTTCGTTCACCGGACTGCATCATTAACGCCTTACAGCATGGCATTGAGCACGGTGTATTTGGCTATGGCGACACACCGCATGAGCTAATGAATATCGTGACGCAACGTATGGCCGAACGCTACGGTTGGCAGGTGGAAGCGGACTGGCTGGTGTTCTTGCCCGGTATCGTCAGCGGACTGAATCTCTGCGTCAGGGCGTTTACCGGGGTGGGCCAGCAGAAACCATTGCGCCCACGCCGATCTATCCGCCCTTCGTCAGGCAGCAAAACTCGCCGAACGCACGCAGCTAAGTTTGCAGATGCGGCTGGAACAGGGTCGCTGGATACCGGATCTGGAGGCCGCCGCCGCACAACTCTCCGGCAATGAGAAACTGCTGATGCTGTGTAACCCGCACAATCCTGGTGGTACGGTGTATCGTCGACAGGAGCTGGAGGCGCAGCTGGCCTTTGCGCAGCGCCATGATTTGATCGTCTGTTCCGATGAGATCCACTGCGATCGGATCCTGGAGCCGGGTGTGCAACATATTCCGTTTGCCTCGTTAAGCGAAGATGCGGCGCAACGATTTGTGACGCTGCTCTCGCCATCCAGCTTAATATCGCCGGGCTGGGTGCCTCACTGGCGATTATCCCCACAAAAGGCACTGCGTGAGCGCTTTACACGCCAGCGCAAAGGCTGGTGCCGATGTCGACATCCTGGCGCTGGTGGCTGCGAGCGCGGCCTGGCGCGACGGTCAACCCTGGCTGGATGCGCAGCTGGACTATCTGCGGGCGAACCGCGATCTGCTGGTGGAGCGCGTCAATGCGATAGCGGGTTTGTCGCTGGCCTCGCCGGAAGGCACTTACCTTGCCAATTAATGCGCAGCCACTGCCGGTCGCCAGCCCGGCGCTGTTTTTTGAAAACACGGTCTTGGCTTTCCGGGCCGCGATTTTGGCGACGATGGCTTTGTGCGCTTTAACTTTGGCTGCACCCGCGCCACACTGAATGAGGCCATCAGCCGAATGGAGCGGGCGGTTAACACTCTTTAATCACTCTGCTCGCTGGCCACAATTTCCTTCAGGCTCCAGGGATGGAACTTGATGGTGATTTTGCCATCGGTTACCGCCAGCGTAGGATTGGGCAGAGGTTCGTGTTCAAGGCGCGGCGAGCTGGATTTAATCGTAGGTCGTTGGGCCACTAACTTTTCAGTCGGAGAGCAACGCCAGCGCCCGTGCACCCAGTGAATTCACATCACCGCGCAGTACAATCTCCACATGTTCCCAGCCTTCATGGCGATACAGCTTATTTCCTGGCCACGGCAGTTCAATTACGCTTAACTGCCAGCTGCCAACCTTAAAGGCTGCCTTAACTCAAATAAACAGATGGCCCGACCATTAATCTGATTTTCGGAGAACAGTGCTCCAATCTGTGAAAACCCTTTTCCACGCTCTGCCGTGGTGTTCTGATGGCAGCGGAGCTACAGATAGGTCAGCTTCCAGCTGTGATAGTGACAATCCCAGCGCCTGCGCCAGCTGGTTTAACGCCAGCTCAAAGCGGAGGCAAATCCTCAGCTAAATCCTTCAGTTCTTCTACACAATCTAATGACAACACATTTTCTCCTGATAATTAGTAATAATCTTATTTATTAATCGCCCGCCAAAATGGCTACAAACAGTAAAAGATATAAAAAAAGCTGTTACATCGTCAGTTTTATTTATCAATCCACGTAAGCAAGAGTTATGGCGCCTCGATTACGGCTTTATCGATCTGTTAATTAAAAAACTCATGAGAACAATCCCATGTTTTTTAAGACTATCTTGGAAATTTCAGCATATTCTTAATTAAATGCCAGACATTTGCTCTTTAAGCACTATAGATTGGCACACCATCTTCACAAGAATAACACCATGTTAATGTTAATCGTGGTCGCAATTTTAATCGCGCTGATGGGCTTTGAGCATATTCGTCACTGGAAGATGCGTAAGAACAAGCTGGTCGTTAATCCACACCGACAGCCCCGTCAAGCATTAATCATCTGCGCCATTTGCGGAAACATGTGCATTGGTGTTTTACCTCACCACCGCTCGCTGACGCCTCAATCCAAATACAGTATACTTTTGCTCTTCGCCGCGCCACCATTGCGCGAAAATTCCGATCGACCGTCAGGTGACGCGATGACAATGGCTCGATCTGTCAGCAGACGAGCCTTTTCAGCATATTAAGGTATCCCGGTGAATATTCAGGCTCTTCTCTCAGAAAAAGTCAGTCAGGCCATGATCGCGGCGGGCGCCCCCGCCGATTGCGAACCCCAGGTTCGTCAGTCCGCAAAAGTGCAGTTTGGTGACTATCAGGCTAACGGCATTATGGCCGTGGCAAAAAACTGGGCCAGCAGCCAGCAATACGTAACTGAACGAAGCATAATGGTTACGTATTGCTTGAGTAACAATTACTCCATCCGTTAAAATTTACCCAAGAGCTCCTAATTCTAGCCCCAAGCACGAGGTAAGAAATTACAATTGACTTAAAAGATCTGCTAAAGATATTATTCTTTTAATGTTTGATTTATGTTAATAGTATGATACTTAAACAGTTAAGGCATCATATGTCATAAAAATCACATCTAAATGTTAAAACATTTCAAAGATTTATCTAAAAACCAAATTTTTGTTTAATTTGGTCCCGGCTTTCCCTACTGACAAAATAGTATTGACGCTGAGATGGGAGATTATGGTCTCGTCTAGTCTCGTTTCGTAGCGTTTCTTGTAAGCTCTCTTATTTTATCCACTAGGATTTTGACGCAAAATGACAAAAACAGCTTAAAAAAAGGTTTTTAACAAGAGTTAACATTAGTATGGGTATTTATAAATAAAGATTAAAAATAAGAAATAGATCCACAAGAAATAAATAAATATACATCTACTGGTCTGGTTGGATATATTTTTTAATCTAACCTAAATTATACATGCATATTTTTAATTCTTATTAAAACCTTATCTTTATATAAGCTCTTTATTTTTTCAAAATCCTAATCTAGCCGAAGGGCCCGTAACGCATGTTTTATGAAGTGTTTGATTCAGGTAGAAATTTCACACAGTAGTTTCGATAGGATAGATAGCGAGGTAATCGACTGATTGCCTGACCTACCTGAGTACACCAGGTAGGTAATACTGCGCCTACAGGAAATGTGTAAAAAAAAATTGCCGAAAATGTTTGATTTAAAAGCCAACAAAGACCAATTCGTAATTAAGTTGGTTTAAAATAAAAACTAAAAAAGTACAATTACTTTTCGGGGAAAGTTTGTTGCCAAAAAAATGTTTTTACACAACAAAAAAATATTTTTTTTCAAATGTTTTCATTATTAATTAAAATAAAACAAGTTATGCGCCTAGTATAAGTTTAATGTTCTGTCAATGATCGATGTACAATGCCAGCCTAAAATATGTTTTAAAAGTTTTTAAAACTTTTCTCTAATTCAATTTCTTTAGAAGTACTGAGAACTAAAATCTCTTAAAATTTTAACTTTATTTTTACTTGTCGCTATAAATATTGTAAGTACATAATCTAAAGTTGTTTTTTAAAGTAAGTAATCTTAATTAATTATCTTTGCAGATTTTTTCATTTTATTTTTTTTTTCTTTTCAGGTACGTTTCGGCATTAACTACATGTTAGTTATTTTACTTACAGTCATTTTAACGGGTAAGACTAATATTTTTATATATTTTTTAAAATTTTAAGTAAATAAATATACATAAGTATGTATTCTCCACACAATATCCACTGTAAGGCTTATGCAGCCATTATTATTTGACAATATGGTTTTGTGTGTTATTTTTTTTAATTTTTAATATTTCTGGAAATAACAAAATCTAATAATTAACTTGTTTTTAAAAAAAATTTTTTTACAAAAATTTTTTTTGGGTTTTTTTTAAAAAAAAATTAAAAATTTTTTTTTTTTTTAAATTTTTTAAAAAATTTTTTTTTTTTTTAAAAAAAAAATTTTTTAAATTTTTTTTTAAAAATTAAAAAAATAGGGGGAAAAATTTTTTTTTTTAATTTTTAAAAATTTTTTTTTTTAAAAAAAGTTTTAAAATTTTTTTAAAAAAAAAATTTTTTTACAAAAAAAAAACCTTTAAATTTTTTTTTTTTTTTTTAAAAAAAAAAATTTTGGGAAAAAAATTTAAATTTTTAAAAAAAAAATTTTTAAAATTTTAATTTTTTTTTTTTTTTTTTTTTTTTTTTAAAAAAAAGGGAAAAACAATTTTTATTTTTGGGTCTTTTTTTAAAAATTTTTTAAAAAAAAAAAATTTTTTTTTTAAAAAAAAAAAAAATTTTTTAAAAACCCCTTTTTCCCCCAAACCCCCCCAAAATTTTTTTTTAAAAAAATTTTTTTAAAATTTTTTTTTTTTTGGGGGGAAAATTTTTTTTTTAAAAAAAATTTTTTTTTTGGGTTTTTTTTTTTTAAAAAACCCCCCCCCCTTTTTTTTTTTTTTTTTAAAAAAATTTTTTTTTAAAAATTTTTTTAAAAAAAATTTTTTTTTTTTTGGGGAAAAAAATTTTTAAAAATTTTTTCCCAAAAAAAAAAAAAACAAAAAAAAAAAAATTTTTTAAAAAAAAAAATTTTAAAAATTTTTTAAAAATTTTTTTTTTTTTAAAAAAAAAAATTTTTTTTTTTTTAAAAAAAATTTTTTTTAAAAAAAAAAATTTTTTTTTTTTTTTCCCCTTTTTTTTAAAAAAAAACCTTTTTTTTGGGGGGGTTTTTTTTCCCCCCTTTTTTTGGGGAAAGGGGGGGGTTTTTTTTTTTAAAAATTTTTTTTTTTTTTTTTTAAAATTTTTTTTTAAAATTTTTTTAAAAAAAAAATTTTAAAAATTTTTTTTTTTTTTTTTTTAAAAAAAAAAAAAAATTAAAACCCCAAAAAAAAATTTTTAAAAAAAAAATTTTTTTTCCAAAAATTTTTTTTTTTGGGTTTTTTTAAAGGGTTTTTTTTTCCCCTTTTTTAAATAAAAAAAGGGGGCCCCCCCCCTTTTTTAACTCCCCCCTTTTTTTGGGGCCCCCCCCTTTTTTAAAATTTTTTTCCCCCCCCTTTTTTCCCGGGCCCAAATTTTTGGGGGGCCCAAATTTTTAGGGGGGGCCCCCCAAACCCCCCCTTTTTTTTCCGGTTTTTTTTTTTGGGGGGAAAAAAAAAAAAAAAAAAATTTTTTTTTTTTTCCCCCAAAAAAAAATTTAAAAAAGAAAGAAACAAGTTCCTTTTAAAAATTTAATTTTTCCCCACAATTTTGTTTTACTCTTTTTTTAACTTAGCATGCTTTTTACTGATCTCTTCGTATTAATAATTGTTTTTTTTTTTTATTAATTTAGGCAGTTTTTTTTTCATTAATATAAATCATATAAATAAAAAAAACTTCAAGTAAAAAAAATTTGGGAAAATTTATGGACAGGGAAAAGGGGCCCAAATTTTTTTTTATAGGGGCTTCTTTTCTTATTTTGGGATCTCTTTTTTTTTTTGAAAATTTAAAAGAAGGGAAAAAAAAAAGGGGAAAGGGGGAAAAATTTTAACTCTGATCTTATTAAACCTTTTTGTTGGGGGAAAAATTTAAACCCTTTTGGGGCTAAAAAGGAAGTAAAAAAATTTTTCCCTTAAACAGCGACTGGTCTTTTTTTAAAAATTGGGGACTTCGTTTCCCTTGGGTTTAAATTTTGGGTTTTTATATAAAAAATATTATTTCATTATTTTAAGTGTATTTTTTTTTGGAGTCGGTTTAATTTTTTTTTAAAACCTTTTTATTTTTTTAAAATTTTTTTTTTAATTTTAAAAATGATATTCTTTTTTTAAAACCTAGTAATTTTTTAAAAATTTTTAAAAATTTTTTTTAAGCTAAGGTTTTTAAATGTTTTTTTTTGACATCACCTCGTTCAAAATTTTTAGCCTTTAAACTTACACGTATTAATCCATGTTATAAAAACTGCTATGCCCCAATTTTTTTGGAAAATTTTACTGTTTTTTATGTAGAATAAAAAAAGAATGGTTAAATCCCTTTAAAAAAAATTGAAGAAAATAAAAAATACCCCCCCTACAAACAAACATACTTACATACACCTATAAAATTTGTTTAAATTTTTTAAATCCCTTTTAGATTATTATTTTTAATATTTTTTAAAATAATATAAAAATACCAATTTAATTGATATTTTCCATTTTTTGAAATCGTTTATTAGAAAAAACCCCATGTGGGAACCCCCAAATATAAAAAAAAAATAGTAATACTTCAAATAGTTTATAAAAAATTTTTCCCTTTTTTTGTAGTAAGTATTGATAACTACCGGAAAAAAGAGGGCAAAAAAACCCCCAAAATTTTTTTTTCAAAATCAATTAACTTGCACCTTTGACCAAAAAAATTTTTTTGTCTTTTTAAAAAATCTGGCTTTTATTAACCTATATTCAAAGTAACTGGGAATATATTTTTTATAAAATTTTTATAATACCCCTTTAAAAGACCATTATTTTTTTTTTATCGACCTTTAAAAACCCTTTTTCCCCCCCAAAATTTTTTTAAGACCATTTTATGGCTTAACAAAAAGCTACAGTTTTATATTAAAAATTCAATTTTCTTTTTTCCAAAAACCCATATTTTCCGGTAATTTGCTTTAATCGGGTGTCTTTTATTTGTTTTAGTTTTAAAAAAATTTAAATTTTCCCAAACCCCTTTTTTAAATACTAGATA
>JAHBCN010026620.1:0-10500 GCA_019359885.1 Listronotus oregonensis | reverse complement strand
TGTATACTATATGATAATTCAAAATAAAGGTACTTAATAGAAAATATGTTTTTCTCTTTTTGGGGTGCGCATATACCTGTCTGCAGAAAAAAAGCAATTTTTATATAATTTTGTTGGTCTTATTATATTTTTTTCTTTACCTATTTCACACATATAAATACCCATGTACCTTCTGTTCCTGTTTTAAAATTTTTTTTAAAAAGTCAACATGTTTAAAATATAAAAAAAGTAAATTTCATTTTAAAAAATTTAAAAATGCTTAATTTTTTTGCTGGGAAAAAAGAGGTGTTTAACTTATATTTTAAAATAGGTTTATATTTTTTGTTTCTTAGAATATTTTATTTCTTATAGAGGTTTCCAAAAATTTTTAAAAAAATTTTTTCCAGAGTATACTTTTCCTGAAAATAGGACAACAAATACCCATAAAGTGACTTAAAAAAAATTTTCTTTTAAAAGGGGGTTAAAGGGGGTACAAAGGGGAGGTTTTTCGAGGTTTTTTTCCCGACAAATATATAGTCTGAATTGTGATTTAAAAAATGCGAAGGGAAGAATAAATCAATCATTTTCTCCTTCGCTCCGCGTTTTAATTGATCGGCCGGGTATATACTCTCCCCGCTGACCAATCAGCCCCCCGGGCAAGGGGAAGAAGATGGTAACATATTCTTCTTTATCTCTCACGCATGCTTTTGCAGGCCCCGAGCGGTAAGGCTGCCTCTCTTTGGATGCAGCCATATCAAAAAAATTTTTTTTCTCAATTAATGAAACTAATGCAAAAACGGATATCCTGTTAAATAAGGATATATTTTAATTTATTTAATATCTACAGAAAAAAAAAAGGATTCTTGTCAAGATCCCCCACAAAAATTAATAGGTTTTTTTTTGGCAGGAAGTTTAAAGAAATACTGATAGATTTAAAAAAGTTTTTTTGGGGTTGACTTTTAACGCTACAAATTATTTAGTCCTTTGATTACTGATTTGATAGTGATAAAATTGTAACGTTACGGTATAGTGTACTGTGAATAACACTAAAATTATTTACCCCACTTAAAATAAAGGGGGCTATACTCTTTGGAGGAAAAGGGGGGCATGTCTCCTTGGTTTTCTAATTTATATGCCATGGGAAATTTTTTTTTTAACGTGTTTCGTTGATGGACGTTAAAAAAACTTGAGTAACACAATAAAATTAGGTTAATACGCAAAACAAAAAAGTAATTTTGGTTGTTTATGGGTTAAAAAAAATTTTTTTTCCGGTTTATATAAAACCATATGTATCAAAAAAAGTAAAAAAATTCTAAAGTAACTCTCCATATTTTAATTTTTTTAAAAGCAACGGAATTTAAAAAATTTAAAACTGGTTTTTCATAATATAGTAAGTAGTCTGATTTTTAAATTCCGGGGAAAATACTATGTTGCAATTGTTTCAAACATACGTATAAACAATTTTATACATTTCTGTTATAGGCAAAAGGGGTGAACAAAATTACGAAAACAATTTTAGGAAAGCAGATGGTGGCACAGGGGAGGAGGAGTGATACCTCCTGCCTCTTGTAGTCGAGCCTTAAAACAGGACACTGTTCGGCAATACATGGATGACCAAGCGATTTCCAGAATAGGCAGCGACAATATTTGCAGAGCGATAGCATTTTTGGGATATTGACGTCTTCATTTATACCATATGTCCTATAAGAAAATAAAATCGTGGATTATTTTTTCCGGGATGAAAAACATTAAAATACCTAAAACGCAAACGCAGGAAAAGGGTCAGAGTTTTAAAAATTGCAGTATTAAAAATTTTCCCCTTTTCCTGCAATTAAAAAAAAAGTTAAAACACCGTCTTTTCCCCCCCTTGTTATCATTCCACCTAAGGTGTGATATTTGGTATGTAGCCTTTACGTAAGTATTCTAATTACTCGTTAAAAATAAGAAAGGTATGTCAAATGATTTCCCGAGGGTATTTGCTTTTAAAAAACGCTTATTTCACTACTGCTGACTCACTTATATTCATCAAACATGGAGAAAGTAGATAAACTACCTGACTCCTGCCGCAAAATCCGACATTTTCCCATAAGAAATACATGGGGAAATTTTAAGGTCCGATTTGCATTCACTTCCGGTCTAGCACCAAGTGCCAAGCGACCGCCCAGCTAAGTAATGGTTCACGTTGCTTGACTTTTGGAGATGACGCTGACCAAGATTATGAAATATGAACTCATCAGGAGACCTCAGTAATATTGGAAATAAATAAAAAAGTCCTGAAGGATTCGAACCGTTGACCTAGCGATCGAAAATCTGGAACTCTACCACTGAGCTATAGGAGAATATTAAATATAAAGGTGAAATGAATGTATAGGATCCTGAGTATTACGCCAGCACACGTGAGTATCATATTAATGGGGAAAATAGTAGTAATAAGGTCGTTTAACCGTCATTAATAATATTGGTAAACAATGTATGGTTGTATAACGCCTAAGGAACTAATAAAAAAAGTCCGCACAATATCTCTGACGTAATTAAATATTTAGGAATCTTGTGTGACGCGTTATTTAGGGCGTGGCCAATACTATCTGTCAAATGTCACCTGTCACCTGTCATATGTCAAAAACCCCGTGACTTGGAAAATGGCTGTTATGCGTAGGATACTTGTGCTAAGACCTAATATTGATTTGCGCAAACTCGGAAATTTTAGGTTATGTCGTTCGGGCGCTATCGACTAAAATCGTTATTTAACCCTGATGATGAGCCTAAGGCGCGCGGTTTAAATTTTTTAAAATTAGCGAAACGTCGTACCTACCGAATAGCGAAAACCGCATGACGCCATCTTTAACCATAAAGGCGCTACAGCTGTTTAAAAATCGTCGAAATTGATCAGTAGAGAGACTTTGCCGGTTCTGACGCCTCCACCTCCAGGGGAGCTTTATATCTCGAAATCTTGACGTCATTTAAAAGTTAGGAATCTTGGGCGAGGTTTATTTTAGAGTACTGCGCATGCGCTAAAAAAATGGCGGTTGTCAAATGTCAAACGTCATACGTCAAAACCATGTGACTTAGAAAAGTTAGGTTACGTGTATAAGATATATCTTAGGGTCTTACGCATGCGCTAAAAATGGCGGCCATCAAATGTCAAATGTTAAAAGTTATACGTCAAAACCATGTGACTTAGAAAAGTAAGGTTACGTGGATGAGATGTATCTTAGGGTCTTACACATGTTCAGTAAAAATGGCGGCCATCAAATTTTAAACGTCATACTTGTAAAGATGGCTGTGAGGGGGGCGCTGCCAAAATTTCGATAATAGATGATATGTTCACGGACATCCGCCTCCGGAGGAGCTTATTATCTCGAAATCTTGACGTCATACATTAATTAGGAATCTTGGGCGAGGTTTATTTTAGAGTATTGCGCATGCGCTAAAAAATTGGCGGCGGTCAAATGTCAAACGTCATACGTCAAAACCATGTGACTTAGAAAAGTTAGGTTACGTGTATGAGATGTATCTTAGGGTCTTACGCATGCGTTAAAAAATGGCGGCGGTCAAATGTCAAAAGTCATACGTCAAAACCATGTGACTTAGAACCTGCATACGTGGATGAGATCTTAGGGTCTTACGCAAGCGTTGAAAAAATGGCGGCCATCAAATGTCACCGGTCACGCGGATCCCCGATGATGGTGATGGCGGTTAAAATCGAAACGTTGTTTACTTGGGCTACGGTCTTATATTGCGCGAAAATTGTGAGACATAACGTTCGGAAGTTATCGGTTAACACCTGAACCCCGATGATGAGGATGACGGGTAAAATCGAAACGTTGTTTAGGATACATAGCAGAAGGTATTGATTTATCGTGAAAATTGTAAGTTATACCGTTCGGAAGTTATCGGTTAACATCGGAACCCCGATGATGAAGATGACGGGTAAAATCGAAACGTTGTTTAGGATACTTGTGATAAGACACTGATTTGCAACGAAAATTGTAAGTTATACCGGTCGGACGCCATCGTCTCGTTTGCGCTGATGATGACGACTCATGAATTAGTGTAACGTCGTACCTATCGAATAGGCTAACACCAGAACCACGATGATGATGATGATGGTTAAAATTGAAACGCTATTTAATACATCATCTTGAGCTAAGGATTATATATTGTATGTAAACATCTTTAGCCATAAAGACGCTACAGCTGTTTAAAATAAGTTGAGAGAAATCAATTAGTGATTAGTACGGTGCCCCTATAGTAAATTAATCATTGTGGTCTTAGTATTAGGAATAAAACTTAACCAAAGAATAGTTGTTAACATCAATAATTTCAAGGTCAAACGCGTCAAACCTAACATGTATGCGCTCTCCCCATAGGCCTGGTGCTTAAGAGCAGAGCGCAGAACCTTATAATTATAATCTTATATACTGTTTTTCCAAATAACAGTATTTTAAATAACAGCCCTGTATTTTCAAATAACAGCCCTGTATTTCCAAATAACGGCACCGTTTTTCTAATAACGGCACTGTATTTCAAATAACGGCACCGTTTTTTAAATAACGGCACCGTTTTTCTAATAACGGCACTGTATTTTCAAATAACGGCACTGTATTTCCAAATAACGGCACTGTATTTTCAAATAACGGCACCGTTTTTCGAAAAACGGCACTGTATTTTCAAATAACGGCACTGTATTTCCAAATAACGGCACTGTATTTCCAAAAACGGCACTGTATTTTTAAATAACGGCACTGTATTTCCAAATAACGGTACCGTTTTTCAAATAACGGCACTGTATTTTTAAATAACGGCACTGTATTTTTAAATAACAACACTGTATTTCCAAATAACAGCCCTGTATTTCCAAATAACAGCATACGCCAACCGTGCAAAGTAGTACCATTTACATAATATTGCACAATATTACGTAGTTGTTTCGTATGGCCGGTTTCTGGCAACTGTCTTGTGATTGGTTAGTTGAAGTGGATTATAATTTATTCATATCAGATACGCTTTAGATATGTAAATGAGGCTTATCAATGTCCGGTGACCTTGAGGGGGGCAACCTTTTATGTCGCGGGACACGGGACGTCTGTTCTATGACGTCATCGTGGTTTGTCTCTTTCTCTATCTTTTTAAAGGGGTTTCTTGTGTTCCCTTTCCCCCTTCTCTCGCGTCGCTAGCGACCCAGACTCGTCTTATCACAAGTATCCCAAACAACGTTTCGATTTTACCCGTCATCTTCATCATCGGGGGGTTTCCCATGTTAACCGATAACTTCCGAACGGTATAACTTACAATTTCACGATAAATCAATACCTTCTGCTATGTATCCTAAACAACGTTTCGATTTTTTCCCGTCATCCTCATCTGGGGTTCAGGTGTTAACCGATAACTTCCGAACGTTATGTCTTACAATTTTCGCGCAATATAAGACCGTAGCCCAAGTAAACAACGTTTTGATTTTAACCGCCATCACCATCATCGGGGATCCGCGTGACAGGTGACATTTGATGGCCGCCATTTTTTGAATGCTTGCGTAAGACCCTAAGATCTCATCCACGTATGCAGGTTCTAAGTCACATGGTTTTGACGTATGACTTTTGACATTTGACACTTGACCGCCGCCATTTTTTTAACGCATGCGTAAGACCCTAAGATACATCTCATACACGTAACCTAACTTTTCTAAGTCACATGGTTTTGACGTATGACGTTTGACATTTGACATTTGACCGCCGCCATTTTTTAGCGCATGCGCAATACTCTAAAATAAACCTCGCCCAAGATTCCTAATTAATGTATGACGTCAAGATTTCGAGATAATAAGCTCCTCCGGAGGCGGATGTCCGTGAACATATCATCTATTATCGAAATTTTGGCAGCGCCCCCCTCACAGCCATCTTTACAAGTATGACGTTTAAAATTTGATGGCCGCCATTTTTACTGAACATGTGTAAGACCCTAAGATACATCTCATTCACGTAACCTTACTTTTCTAAGTCACATGGTTTTGACGTATAACTTTTAACATTTGACATTTGATGGCCGCCATTTTTTAGCGCATGCGTAAGACCCTAAGATATATCTTATACACGTAACCTAACTTTTCTAAGTCACATGGTTTTGACGTATGACGTTTGACATTTGACCACCGCCAATTTTTAGCGCATGCGGGTACTCTAAAATAAACCTCGCCCAAGATTCCTAACTTTTAAATGACGTCAAGATTTCGAGATATAAAGCTCCCCTGGAGGTGGAGGCGTCAGAACCGGCAAAGTCTCTCTACTGATCAATTTCGACGATTTTTAAACAGCTGTAGCGCCTTTATGGTTAAAGATGGCGTCATGCGGTTTTCGCTATTCGGTAGGTACGACGTTTCGCTAATTTTAACCGCGCGCCTTAGGCTCATCATCGGGTTAAATAACGATTTGGGATAGCGCCCGAACGAATAACCTAAAATTTCGAGTTTGCGCAAATCAATATTAGGTCTTAGCACAAGTATCCTACGCATAACAGCCATTTTCCAAGTCACGGGGTTTTTTACATTGACAGGTGACAGGTGACATTTGACAGGTGACATTTGACAGATAGTATTGGCCCGCCCCAAATAACGCGTCACACAAGATTCCTAAATATTTAATTACGTCAGAATATTGTGCGGACTTTTTATTAGTTCCTTAGGCGTTATACAACCATACATTGTTTACCAATATTATTAATGACGG
Source organism: Listronotus oregonensis (assembly GCA_019359885.1). Taxonomy (NCBI): domain Eukaryota; kingdom Metazoa; phylum Arthropoda; class Insecta; order Coleoptera; family Curculionidae; genus Listronotus; species Listronotus oregonensis. The sequence continues at coordinate 3,799 of JAHBCN010026620.1, read as the reverse complement.
TTAAACGACCTTATTACTACTATTTTCCCCATTTATATGATACTCACGTGTGCTGGCGTAATACTCAGGATCCTAAACATTTATTTCATCTTAATATTTAATACTCCCCGGTGGCTCAGTGGTAGAGCTCTGGGTTTTCAAGCACTAGGACGGCGGTTCGAATCCTGCTAGGTTTTTATTTAATTAATTCCAAAATTCGATGCACCACACCCAATCGATGATCAGATTCCCGATGATGTGATCCTGTGGATTACCGATGACGTGATGACTGGCGACGTATGACAGGCGACGTATTTTAACGTTATTATTTAACGTTAAGAGACCGGAAGTAAATGAAAATGGGCCCTTAAAATTCTCCCATAAGAAATACATGGGAAAATGATGGTTTTTGCGCCGTACTGGTATAGCTTATCTACTAAAAATTTAAAAGTGAAAGGGAATAATCTTTGGTAAGAGTCGGGGGATGGATGATCTAGCAATATATTTCTTATTAGAAGAAGGGGGGAAGAGGATGACGAAATACTTTTAAAAATTAGCCAATCTGAAACATAGCAATGCCTTTATAAATCCAATATTTCAGCAAAGACGAAAAGGAGGGTTGTTATACTACATTAATAAATCGAAATCTACAACAGGATGAAGTAAAATTTAAATAATATTTTAGAGTGAATAAAGCAGAGTTTAGTTTTATTGTTGACTTAATAAAAGACAAATATAAAGTCCGAGTCAGACAACAGAGTTGAATATCCAAAACCCCAGAGGAAAATTAGCCATTGTATTAAGGTAAATCTGTACAGGGTGAACCAAACTGAGTCTTATCATTGGGATCTGGGAAAAACTTGAAGAGATAGGGGTTTTGGAAAAAGGGAAGGCAAAGTTGCGCAATATGATGCTAATAAAAATGCCCCCGTTTTTTTAAAATTTTCGAATACTTACTTTTAAAAAAACCGATTATTCGCAATTTCGTTTTTTTTTTTTTATGACTTTATTTGAATCGATGTAAAAAAAAATTTTTTTTACATTTCCATTGCTACTTTTCATGTTCTACAAGATAGTGTTATTTTTTTTTATACACCGACGATTCGTTTTTTGAGTGTCATCATCAACTGTTTTTTTTTTTTAAATACGGCTCGGGGTTTTTTAATTTTTTTTTAGAGCTATTAAGCCCCCAAAACCCAAAAATGTATTGCACTTATTCGAAAAATTTATATTAATAGCAATTTTCATAACAAACCATATGTTAGAGAGAGTCAGACAATATTTTTTTTGGGGGGGTTTGGGAAAAAATTAAACTGTTTTTTTTTAATAAGTGCGAAACATCATTGGATTTGGGATTTTAAAAAAGCTTTTAAAATATTAATAGAAAATCCAGGATCTCATTTAAAAATAAATTTTTCCTTTTTTTTAAAAATTTAAAAAAAAAATCCCGGGGGTATTCCGCACAAAAAAACAAAAACAAAATATCGTCGCAGACACGACTGGTCTACACTGCTTTTTTGCAGTGCAGTCGCATCAATCGATGTTGACAGCGGACGCATACGACGGCCGCTTGGAAAAAAACCAGGCACATTTAAAAACATTAGTAGGAGTGCTTTGCCGCTAACGTAGTGCGTTAGACGCATGCGGCGGCCGCGTGGAAGGAAACATACCTTAAATCTTCTTGCATTTGGTCCTAAAAGTTTTGATTGCTCAATCTTTATGATTTTTTAATATGTTATATCCTTTAGATTAGGACATTTTATTATTTCTATTCAGGGTGTATTACAAAAATGGATTTAAAATGTTAATACATTTTTTTTTTTTAAAAAACCCCTCATGAAGATCTAGCATCGCACTTTTTGGGGAATACAATTCAAAAAAAGGGTTCCATTTAAAGGTTTTATGCTGATGTCAGAAATAATATATCCAAATTTAAAAATATTTCCCAAAAAAATGAAGCTAAGAGTTACAGCATTTTTAAAAAGAGGTTTAAAAATATTTCGCAGCTCGGGCTCTGTGCAAAAAATTTTTGATGCTTCATTTATCATCTGAATTATTTTATCATTCGTATCGTAGTTACCATTTGTAAGTATGAAAACTAAAGATGATCCGGATTTGTGATCCGATAAATATAAATTAATTTCCTGGATTCGAATACATTTTTCCTTAAAAAGGAATCGAGATTCGTATTGGTGATTCGATTCTTTTACGAGGATCCGGATCCGTAAATCGATTCTTTTTTTAAAGGATCTGTCCCAGCTCTGCTATGCTCTAACGTTACACGAATTCTAATCCATTAATTTCGATAATGCAAAAAAAGCAAAAAAAAAATAAATTTTTTTTTAACTTTTTTAGAAAAATTTATGTATGGAGTATCCAAACCAAAAAAACTAGTAAAAAAACTGGGTGCCCATTTTGGCCGAATAATACAACTTGGGGAAAAAAATGACAGTGGGCAGCTGGAACAGTTTGTCACGTCGTCTATCGACAGAACCGTAAAGTCTGGAATATTAACAATATTTTCGAACAAGTTCACGTGATTGATCGTCACGAGCTACAAGTTGATGCAATTAGGTATAATGAGGCTTAATACTATCCATAATATCGCTGTCTTTCTCCGTTTTTGTTTTTAAAAATGTCAGTCACAAAAAAAATTTTTAAAAAAAATAAATGTACCTCTTAGTCAAATTGATTGTCATTTAAAAGTTACGTCAAAATTAAAAAAGTTTTAAATTTTTTTTTATTATTTAAATAAGTGTTTAATTTACATTTACATAAGTAAATTTTATATCTTAAAAATGTGACCGACTTGTCACCGGAAAAGTTAAAGTTTTTTTGATTATTAAAAAATTTTCCCCCGGGGTTTTTTAAAGGATATCTGCAAGTTCCTAAGGGTTTAATTTGACTATGTGCCACAAACATTTTGCATACAAAATTTGACAGATATTTAAATGATTTTAGCAGACACCCAACCTGTGGTATTCAAGAAATGTCATGTACCTAAACGTATACGACTAGTTTCTACTGGTTAATATATGGGAGCATTTGACGTTGTCTGTTAGATGTAATAACTATGTTCAGCTTCATTACTATTTAAGGATTTTTTTTAAAAAAAAAATTAAAAAAAAAAAAATAAAAAAAAATTTTTTTTGGGGGTTTGATCTTTTTGGGGGTTTAAGGATAAAACATAAATGCGTTAATCCACGCTGCAAAATTCATGATTAATAAAAATTTGCTTGGGTGTTATAGGAATGAACAAGTTAGCAAGCGCATGTGCGACGTGAAAATAAGTTTTTTAAAAATACTCAATAAAATAAATTACGAATTGGGTTTTTTATAGTGATGTTTAATATGTAATTAATAATATATTGACATTGCCTATTACCAATTAATAATATTTTAATAAGTAAAAAATAAGATATTACCGATGACATTTAATGACATTGCCTATTACCAATGACAGAGCACTGCTTTTTAAGACACCTTGGTTTAAACCAGGGGTCTCCAAACTTTCCAGCCTTAGGGCCATACTGATTACTCCAGTAAGCCCGAGGGCCAAAAAACCCCCTTATCATTGTTGCCGGTGGTAAGAAGTGAAATAGTCCACTGATGAAAAAAAAAAAAACCGAAAAAAACACAACGTTTAAAAAAAAGGGGGGGAAATCGGGCCCCCAAACCGCAAAACGGCAACACTGCATATTATTAATTTTCCTGTCATTATCTGTAATTTCTAGACTAGTCGAGAGTACGAGCCATGAGGAACGGGCACGACATCTGGTGGAAAAAAGGGAAATAGGTAGTACTTTTTTTGCTAACAGAT
>JAHBCN010026619.1:0-10585 GCA_019359885.1 Listronotus oregonensis | reverse complement strand
GCACTGTACTTAACCTAAAATTCATAGTGTTTCAAAATTTCACGCCAATATTAAGGTTTTATTCTTGAATCATTAAAAAGGAAAAAATTCCCCTTATTTTTAATTTGAGACAAATCAGTTTATAAATGCCAAATTCCGCCTTTTTAAATTTTCAAACTTTGACCTTAGAATATTAATTTCCAAATTTTGCCCGGGCCCCCTTAAAGACCCTTATATCCTAAATCTAAGGAAAGGGAAAAAAGGTTTAAGACCCCAAAACCCCCATTTAAATTTCCCCTTTTAAATTTTTAAAATTTTTTACCTAAGATTATTGACTTTCAGCATCACATTGATTTTCGAAAAAAGATAAAGAATTTTAAAACATCTGCCTATTAAAATCTTTAAACACACCTAACGTGATTTTCAAAAAATATTTTTTTTTTCATAGAGAAACAATTTTTTAAATGACATTTTTTTGGGGAACCATAGTGGTCCCCAAAAAGGGGGAAAAATACTTGCATTTGATCCTAAAAGTTCTAATTGCTTGATCTTCATAATTTCAAAAAAATGTTATTCTTGAAAACTCAAACGGACTTTGCATTTTTTTACTATTCAGGGTTTAAGGTGTGGTTCCTTCCACGGGCCGTCGCATCCGACTAACGCAATGCGACTAACGCATGCGGCCGCCGTTTAATCGGGTGGTTTCTTGGACCGCGGCTCAAACTCGCGATACAAAATTCTAGTAAAAGGGAATAATCTTTGGTAAGAATCGTGATGGATGATATAGCAATATATTTTTAAAAGGAGAAGAAGGAAGAGGATGCGAAATACTATTACAATTAGCCAATCTGAAACATAGCAATGCCTCTATAAATCCAATATTTCAAAAAAGACCAATGAGGGTTGTTATACTACATTAATAAATCGATATCTGCAACAGGATAAGTAAAATTTAGAAAATATTTTAGAGTGAATAAAGCAGAGTTTAGTTTTATTCTTGATTAAAAAAAAACGATATAAACCCCGAGCCAGACAACAGAGTTAAATTTCCCAAAAAACCAAAGAAAAAATTAGCCATTGTATTAAGGAAATTTTGTACATGGTGAACCAAATTCGGTCTCATCATTAGGATCTCGGAAACTTAAAAATACGGGTCGGTTAAATGAAGGCAAAGTTGCGCAATATGATGCTAATCAAAATGCCACCTTAGAACTTTAAAATTTTCGAATCCCTTTTTTGGAAAAAAACCATTTCGTTTTTTTTTTTTATGACTTTATTTGAATCGTTAACAAAATTCCCTTTTCATTTCCATTGCTACTTTTCATGTTCTACAAGATAGTGTTATTAGATTTATACCCACGATTCGTCTTTGACTGTCTCAACTGTTTTTTTTTTTAAAAAGGCCCCGGTTTTTAATTATGTATTTTACGAGCTATTCAGTTCCCAAAACCAATAATGATTTATTTTTTAAAAATTTTATTAATGGCAATTTTTTTTAAAAAACCATATGTTAGAGAGAGTCAGTTTTTTTTTTAGGTCTTGGGAAAAAAAAAACGATTTTTTTGAATAAGTGCGAAACATCATTGGATTTGGGACAAACTCTTAATATAGTAATAAAAATTAGGATCTCTTTAAAAAAAAAGTTTTAATTTTTTTAAAAATAAAAAAAAAAAACCCGGATATTCCACAAAAAAAACATAAACAAAATATCTCGCAGCCCGACTGCGTCTACACTCTTCTTCAGCAGTCAGTCGCATCAATCGCAGTCGTTCGTGGACCTACGGCCGCTTGGAAAAAAGGCCCTTTAAAAACTTGAATTTTTTTCCCTAACGTAGTGCGTTGGCCCATGCGGCCCCCGGGAAAGAAACATACTTTACAAAATAAATTTTAAAAAAATTGAATACATTTTATATTCCGCAATCAGAGAAATTATTAAACAGCACTTGTGAAATTTCTTGTAAAGTTACAATAAAATGTTCTTTTTAAAAAGTTGCTTGAGGAAATTTTTTCCGAACAATTAAAAAAAATTTCCCCTTTAAAAAATTTTACCAAAAAATAATTTGTTTAAATTTTTAGCACTTCAAATAAGTCTAAAATTATATTTCGCGTCTGGGCACCGTTAAAAAATCTTTGATTTAGTCATCATCAAGTTTGTATTATTACTTGTTTTGGTTATCATCTGTAAGTATAAAAAAAAAGATGATCCGGAATTCTGATACGATAAATAGGAATAATTTTTCCTTTTTCTTAAAAAAAAAGAAATCGTGATTTGTATTGGTGTTTTAAAATCCTTTACAAGAACCCCCCAGCTCCTGTGCCCCCTTGTCTAATAGGCTGTTGTTTAAATTTTCTTTACTTTTACCGTAAGTTTTTGTTTCCGCAAACCCCTACCCTGTTAATATTAATTAAAAAAATTAAAAAAAAAATACCTCTAAATGAAAAAAAAAGTAGGCACGTGTTAAAAATTAAAATAAATTCTTTTTCTTGTCAGATGATGAAGCTTTGTGCTCGAAACCAGGTTTTTAAATCACTATGGTTGTTTTTTCCCCTACTTTGTCTGTTGGGTGGCCCCCAATTTTGGGGGGTTCTAACCTAAATTCGCGGTGTACAAAAAACTTCCCCTTAAAAAACCCTCCTAAAAAGTTATCAATTTTTAAAAAGGGGTTAGTATCTATTAAAGAAGTTATTATAAGGGTGTTTAAAAGTCAGGCGAAAAATGGGATCCCCACTTTTTTTTTTAATTCTAATCAAAATGAAGAACCCCTTTTTTGAAATTCGCCTTGTTTCAGTTTTTCCCTTAAAAACCTTTTTCCAAGGAAATAATTAAAAAAAAAATAAAGAGCCTTCTTAATCTAGTAAGAGCTTAAATTTTAAACCCTATTGAAAAAATTTGACTTTGTAACGGTTTTAAATGTTTTTAAATTTTTATTTTTGGCTACGAAAGATGGGTTTCCAACGAAGAATATGCTGATATTTTTTTATATCTAGGGTTTATGGGGCGGAAATGGTCTAGCAGCTTGTCGGGGAAAAATAAGGGGTTTCCAAACGAAGGCAACCTTCTAGACGCGTTTTCGCCCCTTTCAAAGACTTCGCGAATGTGGAATTGTTGGGCGTCCTAAAAGCGGCCGTAATAGAAGTCATACAGTACAACAAGAGGAAGCTGTAATTGATTCGGTTCTTGATCAACCAGAAATTAGTACTCGACGAATTGCAACACATCCCTTACCCCAGGTTTCGCCCCCGGGAATTTAAAAAACGGGGAAGGGGCTCCATCCTTACCATCGGCAAAACGTGCACAATTTGCAACCAGGTGACACAGAACAACGTCTTTTTTTTGTCAGTGGTTATTAGAACAACACAATGTAAATCCGGGTTTTTCGAACCTTGGGGTTGGGGCCTGGCATTTTGAAAGGTCCTTCGAGACAAGAGAAAGGGGGCAGGGGTGAGAGAGGAATGGAGAGAGAGAGAAAAACGGTTTTGGGGTTAGGTGGGACTTACACACCAAATAAAGTAATAAAATAATATCAAGATTGATTTTGCTTGCTCTTACTTATAAATTATCTTTAAATTTCACACCAGCCGTATGCTAAATAGTCACAATCTCTATAGTTTTTCGGTAACAAAATATGTAAATAAATATGGAAACACACCACAAAAATATTTTATTTGAAAACATCGCAATAGACTCTGCGGTTAGAAAATAGAAAAGAGTAGAGTAGATTTACTGTATTCTGTCTTTCTGACAAACAAACGTATAAAAGGAACGTAAAAGAAAACACTTTTACTTTTTGAGGTCATTTTAATTAATTCCCTTAAATTTAAAATGTATTAAATATTTTAAAAACGCCACAAAAAGAAAGTTTTCAATGAAAATTTTAAATTTTTGCCTCAAAATAAGCTTAAACAATACCTTTTCATTTAGAAACAATCTTTGTAAAGTGTGTTTAATCGTTTATCCTATTAATTTAATAAAGGACATTGCTTATTGATACGAGCTACGGGGAAGTGTCAAAGAAAAACACCTTAAAAATAAAAAATCTTTAAATATTTACAACAAGATTTTTACTGCTTTTTTACAAAATTAATTAATCAGGAAGTTCTCCATCCTTACCATCGGCAAAACGTACTTTTTCAACCAGGTGACACAGAACAACGTCTTTTTTTTGTCAGTGGTTTTAAAAAACAACACAATGTAAATCCGGAGTTTATTCAGAGACCTTGTGGTCGGACGAATCAATTTTCACCAGAGATGGTATTAATAATTTCCGGCCCAAATACATTTGCTCACTAGAAAATCCTCCGCAATAAATTCCCCCAATTTTCAGAAAAAATTTTGCATCAACACCTGGTGTGGCATTTTTAACGGAAGATTGTTACTTCTCCAAGTTCTCCCCCCCCCGATTGAATGCTAATTTATACTTGGAACTTTTGGAATATCAAGTTGAAAATACTTTTGGATTTTGCCTCTCAACCTACAGAACAGAATGTGGAAAAAACCCAAAACTTTTGGGGCACCACCACACGTTGGAAGAAATGTTTTTTAAAGGGGGTTGAATTTTAATTTTAACCCCAAAAATGGATAGGCAGAAATGGCCCCTTTTGGGGGGCCCCCAAGGTCCCCGGGGGTCAACCCCCTTAAATTTTATCTCGGGGGGCCTTTTTTAAACAAAGGGTTTTTGTTTCAAAAAAAACTCGGTTGAACAATTTCAGGAAAGAATTAATAATGCTGTACAGCATATTCAAGTTACAACAAATTTTGTATTTACCAACACTTATTTTCACATAAAATTAATTTTTAAACAGGGCCCCAGATTTTTTTACAATTAACCCCATTTCTTTTTTTGCAAATATCTTATAAAAAAAGGCGAATTTCAAAAAAAAGTATTTTAATTTTTTTGTTTAAAAAAAATTTAAAAAATGAGTATGGGATCCCATTTTTCGCCTCGACTTATGAATCACCCTGTATTTACTTTACAGCATATTTTTATTAACATCACATTTTTTATCAACAAAATTCTTACTTTGCTCCTGTTTAAAAAATTTAAATAAACAACAAAACTTACCATACTTTCCTGCAACGTTGCCAATTCTTTTAAAAGCGACATATCTGATAAAATTTCACCCGCTGATACGCCTGTAATATTTTAAATAAGAAAAATTACTTTACGTATTTTTATCAAACACTAACGGCCGAGTGATGATCGAGTTGTTAAATTTAGCAATATACTTAGCAATTGTTAAAAGTTAACAACGGTTTAGAATGTTTAACAAAATGTCAGATTTTGGCAGGTTGTCTACTAAAACCATTGAATAACACTGACAATGACGTTTTATTAAACATTCTAAGCCGTTGGTAACTTTTAACAAATGCTAAGTCCATTGCTAAATTTCAAGCGATCATCACTTTCGTAAATTTATTAAAATATATTTTTAGTTTATTTAAATGTAAATTTAATTTTTCTACCTCCTTCTCTAAATTACTGGCCAATATTTCCGCTTCTTTTCTGTTCCTCATTGTACATTTTCCCGGGCTTTCTTCCTCTGACGGCTGGTCCCTCAAAATCCGTCGACCTAAAATTTTAATTAACAGAGAGTACAAACAAAGAAGCTTTTCTGTCCTTAGTAAAATTTTAAATAACAAAATAACAAACCTCTCTCACTCCTGGCATGAAATTCTTGTTGTGCTTTAAGATTTAACCAATTTGGCAACGATCTAAAATAAAATATAGTGTTACGATGCTATGACAAATATAAATAGTTATATGGTAATAGTTTTATGGCACCCTTAGATAATGGAACTTTCTAGTCATTTTCTATTACCTTAAAGGACGATATATAAAGAAAAATCTAAAGAATGTTTCTGGAACTGTATCGAACTTACTGGCTATCTATAAACTTGACGTTTCGTTGTCGTTGCCGTACCACTGCCGCTCAAAATCAAACGAAAACCTGAAGTATATGACAACTGCGGCGACGGCGTTTTTAAATAGTTACATTAAAAGCTATAAGTTTAACTTGCGAACGAGAACTGCAACAGCAGCGGTAACGAAACGGCAAGTTTATATTTTGACCTTTGGGGATAGCTGGTTCCCCATGTAAAATGTTTATTTTTTAAGATAAAAAGATTATATTTTGTATATCGGTATTTCACATAAATATGAATTGTTTGGCCAATTTTTTTGGTTTGAGTGAAAATGACTAGTACTTTGAAATTTTAAATGGACCCACTGATATAGTTTTACTTATTTCGATGGAATATGACATTCTGAATACAATGACATCTTATTTGTCATTTTTTGCCACTTTGTTGTAAAATATTTATTTTTCAATTTCTTTTATTATTTTTAATATTATATTCTGGAATTAAAAAACTGTTCACTTACTTACATTAAATGATAAAAGAAATATCAGGATTTCAAAAGGTGTTTTATATATGTAGATAAAAATCAAAACGAGATTGGTTTACTTTAAACTGCTTTAAATAAAAAAATAATCATTTATTTTGACCATAATAAATACTTTTGCTTATACATAAACTAGGGGTGTGCGAATATTTCAATGTTCGAATTATCCGAATATTTGAATAATTCGAACTATTCGAATAGTTCGAATCATTCCAATAGTGAGAAATATTCGAATAGCTTGAACTATTTAAATAAATTAATTCTTTTAAATAATTGGAATTGGAATAATTGAAAATATATTGAAAACTTGTTTTTGTGATTATTCAGAAATAGGAATTAAGATTAGTCTTATAAAACGGAGTTTTATGAAAAAGACTTTATTTTATTAAAGAAAGACGTAATTTTAAATCGAAAGTTTAAGCGTTCTGTTCGAATTTTTATCAATTATTTAAAAAAAAAATACTAAATTCAAATTGTTTGAACTATTTGAATAGTTCAATTTATTCGAATAGCTCAAATCATTCGAATAGTTCAAATCAATCAAAGAGCTCGAACTATTTGAAAATTTCAAATTATTAGAATGGTTCAAACTATTCGAACACCCCTAACATAAACCGATTTCATTTTAAATTTTTATTTAAATGATTAGACGTTCATTGCTTAGTACGTCAAGTCGTAAACGATATTTTTCTATAACTAACCAAATTTCTTTTACGCTTTTTACAATTTTACCTTACAGAGGTAAATTATTTTCTTTTTGTGTCATTAAACTTCTAACCTATAGTTAAGGACAAATCACCTTCTAAAACAATAATTGTCTACTCTCACTCTACTGGAAATGTTTTAGCAAGTATTTTTTGGACAAAACTTAAATAGCAATTAATATTTTAAATATAATTTAAGGATCATATTGAGCCCAACACTTTCAGCATATTCCTATATGCTTTCTGCATACTCTATTTTTATGTAATCAAAAGTTTTACTAAAATAGGTACCTAGTTTAACCGAATAAGGATTGAAGCTATATTTGGTTAAAAAGACTTTTTCATAAATAAACAGTTAATTTGCATATTCATGTATTTTTAAAAACCTTTATTTAACTTAAAAATTTTATTATTTACCCTTTTTAAAAACAATTTCTAATTTTAAATTCTAACAGACCAATTTTGCTTATGATTATGGGAATAAATTTGGCAATACAGGTTTGTCTATGACATTGTTTATATCTGAACTTACACCGTTATGTAAGGTGGCTGTGCTGGAAAACAAATGTAGCATGTATACCTTGTGGTTAGCTTCACTTCTCATTGTCAAATAACAACACAAAATTATCTTCAAATGTTTATTTTTAATGTGTTGATAGGTATTATTAGTTTAAAAAAATAATGGTTTTTTATAATATAACCATACACTTTCACAGGTCAAATAAAGATAAATCACGTTATCAGTTATACTAATGAATAAAAATTCACGACTAATCTATACAGTTTTAATCCATTGCCTCTTTAAACATGATAAACCATTAACATTCTTTTTAATGAAAAGATTTAACTTACTTTAAAAACCTATTAATGTCCTCGTCTTTTAGCCAAGCGGCACTACATATCCTCTTATCTTCTGAATGCGGTTGCACTATACCCCTGTACGCAGCATAACATGTGTCCTTGTACTCTCTCAGTGCTTTTACAGAATAATCTGCTATTTTTTCGCTGTATAATGGTAGCGCTTGCAACACTGCTTTCCATTCACGTATGCATCTCTCCACAGTTACAGTGCTCTTAAAAAAATACCAGTAAAAAATTAAAATGTAACTATAGTGGTAAACAAAAATTAACTTGGTTTTGTGACATGAACAAAATGAGGTGTAACTTTTCAAAAAAGCCGAAAATGGCCCTAGATTTTTTACATCACCCATAGCTTTTTCCTATACTTTGTTTTCCACCAAAATATAATTATAGATGTATTTTATTATTAATCTTAATGTAAAAAAATGTTTTTTCTCGTTTAGCAACAAACATCGACACTCCATTTGCCTTGATATCGTTTTTCCATGGCAGAAATGATGAAACCGTTCCCCATGTTCGTCACTCACAGCCCCCAAATTTTCGGGGAAAAAATCGAGTTGAGTCCAGAAAGTGAATTTTAAGAGACAGCTTACTTTCCATTTGTTTATAAACATTAAGTAGCTCACTCACAATACCTTTGTAAAAGTTAAATTTTACATTTCCAAGAAAAATTGTAACAACTCATTTAAAGGCACTTTAGCTCTTAATTCAGTTTCATTTAGCATATTATAATCAAAACTTATTAAATTTTAGAAAAAAATTATTTTAGATACAATAAATCTATTTCATTCCGATTCATTGTTTAAACAAAAATTATTTATTGATCCAAATTTAATATGCAAAGGTGAAAGTAATTTCTTCTTGAAGAAGGATCAGCTGGTGGTTCATTGGTAACATTTTTTAGCCTTGTAATTGACATAGTGGCCACTACTTCTGACAGGATGTGTTATCAGAAATATTGTAAATTATAAGTTTGCCAGAATGTTACAGTAAATCTATGTGTGAAAGAAACATACTGCTTTTAAGTCTCATTTCGGAGTACCAAATTATATTGGAAACATGTAAAATTGTCATGTTATCAAATCTGTGTTTATCAGTGTGATGTTTACACACATGAATGGGTCCTTTTAATGAATTTGGATATGGACATTATTTAATATTTTTTAGGATATAATTTTTTATTATATTTCAGTATTTAAAGAAAAAAACAAATGCGAGAAGCACTCCAATAAACCGCACTTGAGTGTGGCTAAGTGCTCATACAACATATTTAGTCGCAAAAGATATATGAGAGATTTTAAGTACAATATTGGGGGTGATGAACTGTGAAGGGTGAATGTGGTGAGAGATTTTTGAGTTTGGCTGGATAGTGGAGTCCATTATACGGATCACTATGAAACAATAATTCATAAAAGCATGAAACAATAATTAATAAAAGCAACTATATGTTAGGTATAATCACAAGAATGTCGAATGAGTTTAATAATTTGTGTGGTTTAAAAATGGTATTAATAAGTTATGTGCGCGCTGCATTGGAGTATTGTTGCTTAATTTGGGGTCCCTATTAAGAGATACATAAAAAACGTTTAGAACGAATGGCATATCATAGGATAACGAAACTGAAAGACCGCAGACAATATTTTGAGCTACTCTTTTTTTTTATAAAGTATTACAAAACATCACAACATCCCTTGACATATTCGGTAATATTGACTTCTATATACTACCTAGGAGTTTAAGAATATCACCACTGTTATCTTCTAAGCATTGTAATACCTTACATGCTCAGAATATGCCCCTAAACAGGATTGTTAAGTCTGTAAATAGTTTCCTGGATTTAGACTTCTTTGGCTTGCCTGTTAATGCTATCAGAAGTATGTTGAGAGGTCTGATTCTGGGAGGCTAATGATAGTGTTAGGAAATATTAGCTATATTTAATGTTATATTTTTTACTTTAGTGTAAGTAAATGTAAAAATGCTGTATCCGTTAAGTAAATAAATAAATAAATAAATTACCTGAAAAGATAGTGGTAAAAAGTAACTAAGCAGGATTTTTATACTTACCACAGAAGGGTTTAAACAGAGACAAATCCAAAAAGGAAGTTTTTCCGCATTGCGCCTTAAAAGCAGTTTCTATTTGCTCTATAATTTCATCAGATTTTCTTTAAGGTATACATTTGATATATGTTGTGTTATATATTTGTAGAGTGCACATGTTCCATGAGACATTCCTAGAAATAAGTTACTATATAATTGGACGAATAACAACCAAAAACTCCTAATATAACCAGTAAAAAATTAAACTAAAATATACGGATTATTAATATGTAAATTTTCCTTTGAAAAAATTTAAAAGAAACAAATAGATTTTGAATTTTGATGTATTCAGTTTTATCGGCTTTTGCAATGTTTGTTTATTCTGATTTTTTATTTGATTTTAATTGATCCAATTTGCTTATTAGATCGACTTCTAATATTTTAGTTTGGATGTGTTTTTTTTTTTTTTTTTTTTAAGGAGTATTAATCTGCGTTTTTGCATAAAAAAGTGCCCCTTCTAACTGTGAAAGTAGCCCATTAAATACATATTAAGCCAGATCCTCTTTTAAACAAAAACATTGGAACTGGGGCAATATTTTT
>JAHBCN010026618.1:0-10598 GCA_019359885.1 Listronotus oregonensis | reverse complement strand
TTGACCATAAGCGAAGACCGCAAGCTGTTGTGTATGGCACGGATTTTACGTTAGACTGAGCTCCCGCCTTTGGAAGCTATCCTAAGGGACTTTTAAAAATATATATGCAAAAACCATATGTCTTTATCTTAGTTTTGACAATTAGCATTGAAAATGGCTTTTTAGCTTAAGAGGCTGTGCCTTATTATTTATTTTTTTACATAGAGTTTTATACTTTTGTTGTAACATTTGATCTACACGGGAACGCCGAAAGCGGTTAGGTTCTACTAGGTTTTTGAAGTCGCTGATTCCATGAAAGGGTGGTTAACCCCTCCATCACGTCAGGTTCAAGGTCATTTAAAGGTAAGTGAAGAAAAAGAAGATTAAAAAATCAAAAAAAATTAGTACGATGAATTGAGCCGGCAATGGGTTTTTTGAGGTCAATTTTTTTATAAGGTCGGTTTAAGGTCTTTGGTCAAGTAAAAAAAAGCTTGGGAAAAAAATGGGGAAAAATTTATGCATATGATAGATTTAAAGTGTAAAAAAAAACGCCGGTTTGGATTAGCGACCAAAAAAATATATGCATAAATTTTTCCAATAGTTTTTTTCTTTACTTGACCTTCAAATAACCTTGAATCTGGGGGATGAAGGTTAACCGACCCTCTTATCGAAACAGCGGCCCAAAAACCCTAGTACCACCAACCGCTTTTGGCGTCCCGCGAAGAACAAATGTTGACCATTATCAACAATTTGGGGGTAAACAATAAAGTAATGAAATAACGTCATTACCCATTTTTTTTAAAATATTGAGTATATAAAATCACTGCCAATTATAATCCTGCAATCCAGCAAATCAGCGGATCTATTAAAGTGCTTTATTCTATTTCTTCTTTTAAAATATGTATTTATGTCTATTTCTTCATTTAAAATATTTTGATTATTTTATGTGGGTACTAGTGATGCTATTACTTTGACATTGTCGACATTTTAATATTAATTTAATGAGAAATTTTTTATTTTGATACACAATGGCAATAAAGTAACAACCTTTTGTCAAATTAGGTTACTTAAATTCAGTTTTTTTTTTTTAATTTTAATTCAGATTAAAATTAATTAATTTACTTACGTAGAGTAGTATTGAAAAAGTACAGTTATTTTTAATAAAACTGATCCTAACTTTTCAGTGGTTTTTTTCTCAACAAGAAAATATTGCCTGTTAAATTCTTAAAATAGACCAAATTTTTATAAATAATTTTATATAACTGTCAAGTTTTAATCCAAAAGGTCATAAGAAAAACATATTTAATAACAAATACGTGACATGCATATTACATCTCCACTCTTTGTCATCGTCTCCTAGTTATCCATAACTTAAATATAAAGCCGCCGCTTGCTTAGAAGCAGTGATAAGGCACGGGCTTGTAATTTGACACGTATTGATAGACCGGGCTTGATCTCCAGCCATATTATACTTACTAAGGTAATAAGTTTGATTAAATGTTTAGTTTTAAGTATTTAACAAAATCTCTACAAGTCAACCCTTTCCATTAAAAAAAAAGTAGGGTAAAAAAAATTAGTTTTAAAATTTTAAGACGGTCATAAAATTGAATTTTGAATACATTATGGTAGGCAAAATTGTATCTGGTTTTGCTAGTTAATCAAAAATGGTTAGATAAGTTGTTGCTATATTGCTTATTGAGTAATATTTTTTAAAAATTAAAATAAATTTATTTGTTATTCCAAAAAAACAAAATCATAATTTTTGGTTAAACCTGAAGTAATTTACACTTAAATACGTCAAAATATGCCAAATCATTTATTATACCCCAGTGTCAAGGTTTGTTTTTCCAAGAACAAATTTACAGAGAGGAAACATTAATCTTTATCTTTGGCTGCTGGTTTTCTCATGGTAAAATTATGTATACAGGCTTACCAAAAAAAAAGGACGACGACTAACTTCTGCTAGCAGGTCTCCCGACCAAGCCCTTTAGACTTTTATTTATGACGTTATCTGAAATCTAAACTTCCCTTTATTAAACCGAAAAATATTTAAGAATTAAAAAACATAATAAGAGCTAACATACAACAAATCCAGCCACAAACCCTAACCGAAGTGCTACGAAAATTTAAGAACGGGTTTCAAAAAGTCCAAAAAAAAATTTTAATTTTTTAAAGTATTTTTCTAATCTACGCATCTTTACAAATTTTAAAAGAAATCAATCGTAGTTTTTTTGATAACTGTCGACTTTAAGTATCATGGTAAAAAAAACATATTTAGAATTCGATCTACAATTTAAAAATGTATTAAAAAAAGGTGTAACCATTTGAAAAATGGAGTTTATGGGCATCGCTTATTTTTGGGCCCTCATTTACACATGATTTTACCATGAAAAAAACCGCCGCTAAAAATAAAAATCGACGTCTCCGAGCGTTTCATTAAAAAACAAACCATCAAATTTTAAACAAAATTAATTTGTCTCACGCTTCCTTAATGTATAGAAGCGAACTTTATTTGACAATAATTCGGTATATCATATAACTACAAGTAATGAAGCCAGTGTGGCAAGTACGGAACATAAGATCTACATGACATGTCAAGCAGCTCTAATGGAGATGTACTTTAGATCCTTAAAGTAAGAATATTATCGACGATAAAGCCCTATTGTATATTTTTAGTAAATGAAGAAAATATAAAATTTACTTTTATAATGTTGGAATTACATCCTTTTGTAATAACGCCATTTTTGTTTATCTATATTTAGTTTACTTTAAACATTGGTGACAACAAAGTTTAAAAAAAAATTGTCTTGTAAATATTTACATTTAATATTTAGTTATGTGAAGTCTCCGTCACTTTAATTAAAAACATCGGTGTGTCAATTTGTTTCGAAACTTATTCCAAAAAAATTTAAATAATCCGGGGAAAAAAAGGTATAATAGGTGTAATAAACAGTCCCAGCTCATAATTTTAATTATCTTGACCTTTATTTAATTGAAAGAAAAACAAGTCCGAAACGAAATCTTACTTTAAATTAAAAATGTAATAACATCGCGCCGCAGATACAACAAAATTGAGCTTAACAACGATGGCAAATATAAAGAAAAATAGGGGAAAATCAGACCCGGATTACGCTTTTAGTATGGCTTTTAAGTAAAAGACCACAAAAACCAAAACTGTAACATTTAAAAAATGTAATTCGGGACACAACTTGTTCTATGTAGACAGAAAAAATATTTAACACTGGCAACAATAAGACAAAGATTTGGGGAAGAAATCGAATATTGTAAGTTTTCCATCGACTCCTTAAGAGTATGAATCAAAAGTATAAGCTTTAGGTGGAAAAAATCAAATTATAGAAAATATTTAATGGACTTGCCAAATATTGTTCATTAATAAATCAATTTTTAAAAAAGTATATCAAAAATAATAATTTAGGTCAGGAACTTGTTACTTGTTATTAGGTTTGTTAGCAAATAAATACTTCAATATTTTTTAAAATTTTTTAAAATCTAAAGTGTTTAGACAAATGTAAAAATAATTATGTACTGCTAATATACAGGGTGATTCATGAGAAAATGTCAATACTTTAGGTACGTAGTCAGGGTCCAAAAATAAACATAAAATCTATACAAATATGGGTCCGCAAGGGTTTGCCAATACAGGGTGTTAAAATTTTTATTTATAATTTTTTTATTATTTTTTTTTTTGTAAACATAATTTAAGAACAATTATTTTATTGAAAATTAAAATACATATTGTTTAAATTTATACATTTTGTTTTATTTTTTTTTTAATTTTGCTATAATAAAATCAGGATGCGTCGTAATTTTTTTAAACCAAATATTCAAAAAAAGATTGCTCATATCAACTTTTAACAGGTATACCTTTTTTCGTAAAAAAAAACAAACAACTATTCAATTTAATAAAAAAAATAATACAGGGGGCCTACTAAAAAAAATTTTAATTGTTTAAAAAAAATAAAAAGACGTGTAGGTAAAACCCCAAAGGAAGAGCCATACTAAGATTAGGTTCGAATCCGTCATACCAAAATTTTTAATTCAATATTTACATTTTTTTTTGATTTTATTTAAAAAATAGAAATATTAAATAAAAAAAATTTTAAAACCCTATATTTCGGAAACGAAGGCCTTTTGGACCCATATTTGAATAGACTTTTTTTTTATATTTTTAGACCCCAATAAAAAGGTTTAAACCCGAAAAAAAAAATTTTTAAAATTTAAAAATTAAAAAATATATATATAAATTTTTTATATATATATATATATATATATATATATATATATATATATATATATATATATATATATATATATATATATATATATATATATATATATATATATATATATATATATATATATATATAAACGGTAACGGTAGCCAGATAGTTGCTGAACCGTGACAAGTCTGTTAAGCTTCGGGGGAAAAACGGATAGTATATAAGGTCGTAGCTTGTAAGAATAGTTTTAGTTATCACTTGAAAACGGTTGGGGGTACATCACTAACCGAAACGTTGTGTATCAATTAAAAATTTGGGGAATGGAAGTCCAAGATTTTAGTGTTATTGAAACCATAACATTGTCTAACACTTTTAAAGAAACGTTGCAAGCCCGGTACGGACCCGGTATCAACGAACTGTTTAGAGGCTACGAGAAGCCTTTTGGGTTTTAAAATCACAAAAGGGGATGCCCACATTGACTTTCTACGAGAAGCCAGAGATAACAACATTATTCCAGTCTTTTTCCTTTTAAGTCACCAATACCAGGAGAAAGAGCTAAACGTATTCTTGAAGAAGCCAGAAATTTCCTGCTCCGATCCTAGATTAACTACCACCGATGGAAGAAATCACAGTTGCTACTGGAAGTTACCCAGAGATATGAAGAGATTAAGGAATACGTACACGAAGAGGACTATAACCTTTTTTTTTAAAAAAATCCAAAGAACATGCGAGAAGGCCAAAGACAATTTACGACAAAAACACCAGAAAAATTTGGGGAAAGACTTTACAGTAAACGACCAAACAGCTGAGACAGTAAAAAAAAATTAAATTTAAAACCATTCCTCCCGAACCATCTGGAAAAAACAGAAGAACAGCTTTAGGACGAGGATTAAACTTTGCCATAGCTCCAAAGCATACACCTACTCTAGACATAATTAGCTCTTTAGAAACAACAAGGCTCCAGGGACCAGATGCGGAAGAACTTCGGGGGAAAGTAAAACCCCGTTTTAGAAACAAAGCAAAGTAACCCCATAAATATCACTCAGAACGAATTAGCAGCTTTAAAAAAAACCTTCAAAATGATACATCCATCAAAATTCTTCCAGCAGACAAAGGAAATGCCCACTGTAGTCATGGATACATTCACCTATGATGACAAAATTGACGAAGTCCTTCGTAAAGGCAAATACAGATCCCTTGATCAAGACCCAAAACCCTCAATAGAAAAAAAATTTTTCCAGGACTTTAAGAAAATATAAAAACTTTCTGACGGAAAAAACTAGAACAACTCTAACACCTCATCATAGTAAGCCTCCACATCTATGGGGCCCACCAAAAATACACAAGGACAATATACCTTAAGGCCAATCACCAGCTCCAGGAATGCACCCACAAATTGCACTGGCAAAATCCTTTTTTGAACTGAAACCCCCCTAGCCGGTAAGTCACCATCTTTTAAAAAAAAACCCGGTCATTTTGTTGAGATTCTCAATAATGTAGAAATAGGACCAAACGATATTTTCGTAAGCTTTGATGTAGAAAGTCTATATACAAATGTACCAATAGAAGAATCGTTAAGCATCTTTGGGGCCAAGCTCAACGAAGATGATACCTTAGTAGAACGCCCAAAATTTGCCGCTGGATGGAGTGATGGAATTGTTGGCGCTGTGCCTCCGTAGTTCTTACTTTCAAGAAAAGGAAAAAAAATTATGCGCAGGACGATGGCCTTCCCATGGGTTCATCGCCTCTCCAGTGGTAGCAAACATTTATATGGATTGGTTTGAGGAACACGAATTCATACTGCACTAATAAACCCAAAAAAAGTTTGGCTACGATATGTTGACGATACTTTTATTGTATGGACAGATAATGACGAAGAATTTTTAAGGTTTCTTAAAACATCTAAATTGTCTTCGACCCTGTATCAAATTCACAATGGAGAAGGAACAAAATTCGGCTCAAATTTTCTCACGTTTTAGTCAAACGAAATAATGGAAATATAAAACCCCCGGGATAAAAAACCAAAAACCCCCTGGAAAATATTTACACCAGAATTCCAATCACCTAATGAAAAAAAAACGAGGAGTCATACGTACTTTATATAACCGCGCGGTGACATTATGCAACAGTAAGGAATCTCTGCAAGCCGAAATAAGTAATATAACCAGGGATCTCAAGCAAAACGGCTACAGTGAGAGATTGGTCAAGGAAACAATCGATAAATATCAAGATAAGACAAAGAACTCTAATTTGAACAAGACTTCACAGGAAAAAAAAATTTATGACTATTCCGTATATTAAAGGAACTTTAGAAAAGATCCCAGAATAGCGAATAGGTACAATATTAAAACAGCATTTAAATCCCAAAAACCCTTTCAGAAGTATCCTTTTTTAAAAAAAAGACCACAACAATGGTTCAAAAAATGACTGTATCTACCAAATTCCTTGTGAATGTGGTGAAGTATACATCGGGGAAACAAAAAAAACCCCTAGAAATTAGGGGGTTTAAAAACACAAAAAACATACGGAACGAGGTGAAACGTCAAAGTCAGGATTGCCGAACACGCATGGTCAAAACAACACCGTATACAATGGTCGGAAGCAAAAAAATTTTCATAAAGAAACCCACTGGAAAAAAAAAAAAATTTTAAAAAAGCTTGGGGAAAAATTGCAAACAATCAAAATGTATTTAGCAAAAAGAGTGTAGACATTCCCCTATTTGGCTACCGTTGCTGAACCGTGACAAGTCGGTTAAGCTTCGGGGAAAACGGATAGTATATAAGGGGGGTAGTTTAAGAATAGTTTTAGTGATCACTTGAAAACGGTTGGAGATACATCACTAACCGAAACGTTGTGTATCAATTAACAAATAAAGACAATGGAAGTCCAAGATTTTAGTGTTATTGAAACCATAACATTGTCTAACACTTTTAAAGAAATGCTTTAAACATGTCTCGAAATCATTAAAGATACCAGGTGCGGACTATCAAATTTGTAAAAAACTTTAACATTTTTGCAGGGTTGGCATATTTAACATTTTGACCTTACTGGAGATTCCCCTGTGATTTCTATGGAAAAAAGGTATACTTTATCTTTATTGATAGGACTAGCGGTTTTCGCTTAAAATGTATTTAAAATCATTAAGGTATACTCAAGGGCTCCTGATAAGATATACCCTGGGTTTCTCAAGAAGGTGTTCTTGAGGGCTCCCTATGAATCTTATGTCAAAATCTACTACCAGAAGTCAATTTTTAGCTAAAAATTATAAATTAAAAGTTAAAAAAAACTTAATTTCCAAAAAAAAAATACAAACAATAAAACCATACAGCAAAGAGAAACTTACTGATTATTAGTAAAACAACAAAAAACTCCCATGCGTAACTTTTAATAATATGGTTTAAAGTGAGCACCCTGTATATTACACATTTTCTTACTAAGACATGCTTTGAACCTGAAACAATATGTTAGGATTATTTCTTGTATTTAGAAGATTTATTATTTGCGCTGCAATGACGAATAATCCTAACATGTTGTTTCAGGTTCAAAGAGCAGTCTTAGTAAATTAAGAAAATGTGTAGCTTTACAGGGTGCTCACTTTGACCACAAAATTTTTTAATTTACGCATAGCAGTTTTTTTTTGTTATTCTACTAATAATCATAATATACATATATATATATATATATATATATATATATATATATATATATATATATATATATATATATATATATATATATATATATATATATATATATATATATATATATATATATATATATATATATATATATATATATATATATATATATATATATATATATATATATATATAAAAAAATTAAATAATTGGGGGGGGGGTAAGAACCCCCAACCCCGCCGGGCTGGCCCCTTTTTCCTTTTCAAGGCTAATAAGAGACAGTGTTAAGATATTTTTTTTACAAAAAAAGAGTGAATTTAACAAAACTAATATAAAAAAAAATTTTTAAAAAAAATTTTTTTAAAAAACTTCAAAAATTAAAAAAAAAAATTTTAATCTTACGTGCAAAGTGAACTGGAAGCAATTTTTATAAATTTTATTGATTATAATTTTAAAAATAACACATATTATTTTTTATGATTGATCAACAAAAGTTGACCGACATTTGGTTGATCAATCATAAAAAATAATATGTGTTGTATTTATAAATTATAATCGAAAAATGGGGAGTTTTGATAAGTTATATAAGATTGCTTCACAATTAACTCACTTTGCACGTAAGTTATAAAAAATTTTTTTTAAATTTTGAAGTTTTTTTTTGAAAAATTTTTTTTATATTAGTTTTTGTTAAATTCACTCTGTTTTTTTTTGCTTGTAAAAGAAAAGATTTTTTGTATCTTAACAAACTGTCTCTGTATTGTAGCCTTGAAAAAGGAATAAAGTTTTCCGAAAGCTCGGCGTAGTAGAAAAGAGTTTTTCTTAAGCCCACCTGATCGATACCCCAATATTGGATTTTTTATATATATATATATATATATATATATATATATATATATATATATATATATATATATATATATATATATATATATATATATATAAATAAAATATATAAATAAATGTTTTTATACATTTTTACAAAAAATATCCACATATACATGCAAATATGTAGATCTATTTTATGAAAGGTAGGTTCATCCTTAGAAAACAAAATCTGTATTTACATAGAATGTCTAAAATTATCATATAGTTCCATTTAACAGAAAGGATATCGTGCAGAGGGACACTTAAAAACGTCTCTGTATTACTACGAAATGTTTGTTGTCAAGTTGTTTTATAAATTATGTTTACGGCATAATTTAGGCAAACCTTCCTAATACAGGATTAATTTATCATAGGTTTATTTCAAATAGGCAAGTAGGAGTTTTGATTAAAAGAAAACGAAATTCATACCAAAAATGAATTTTAAAGTTCTTAATTTATGTCATACATTTTAAGCATTAAAATTGGCAATTTTAGCTGCTTCTTAGACTAATGTTACTATTTGTAATATAGGTTAAAAATGACAACATTTCAAAATTTAAAAAATATAAAATATAGTACCCGTAATGTTTATTAATTCTGGTCAAGTTATAAATGACAAAAAATATTTAAATACACGATTTATTTTGGCCCAGACCCCAAAGATTGTCCGTACACAGAATTAAACTCCGAACACAATTGGGAAATGCAAATATATAGAAACCAATTGGAGCCAAATATAATATATTTATAATTGGTTTTGACAAGATCTTACTTTTTTCAGATTGTGTGTGTCATGTTTTATATATATATATATATTTTATATATATATATATATATATATATATATATATATATATATATATATATAAAAAAAATATATATATATATATATATATATATATATATATATATATATATATATATATATATATATATATATATATATATATATATATATATATATATATATATATATATATATATATATATATATATATATATATATATATATATATATATATATATATATATATATATATATATATATAAAATATATATATATATATATATATATATATATATATATATATATATATATATATATATATATATATATATATATATATATATATATATATATATAAATATAAAGTTGAAAAAAGAAATAAGAAATTTGATAAAGGGGTTTTAAAACGATTTTCCATTTTAGAAACATCAAGAACCACAATATTCGTCGGGCCAGGTAATTATTTTTAATTTATTTGCAGATGCATTTTGTATTTTGAAAAAGAATACCATTAAAAAGGTTTAAAATTAAAATTGTTATTAAAAATGTGCCCAAGTTTTATTAATTTAACGAAAAATTTTTTCGTTTTTGGGAGAGAATATAATATAAAATGGAGCTAAGATTTTGGATTACCTTTTTCATAGATTTTGGGAAAATTTTTAAAAATTAATTTCAGTTGTTAATTTCTTCTCCGTCCATACCGGTCCAGCAGTGTTTACACGCTATGGACTGGCAGAATGCAAAATTTTAGATAGAGCTGACAATTGGTACAAAAGAACTTTCCAGAAATGGTACATATTTACTTACAAAAAATCTATGAATAAAAAAGGGGTATATCCAAAGTTTTAGCTCCATTTATAATTATATTCTTTCGTACCAAAAACGGTAACAATTTTTCTTAAATTCAATAATAAGCATCTGAACTTTGCATTTTGTAGGTACATACATAAAATCTATTAATTTTAAAATTTGTAAATGGTAATCATTTTCAAAATACAAAATGCATCTGCAAACTCTTAATTGCGACAGTGTATAAATATTTCTTTGGCACCACGACGATGGCTCTGTCATTTGTGCATGATGGGCCTG
>JAHBCN010026617.1:0-10589 GCA_019359885.1 Listronotus oregonensis | reverse complement strand
ATATATATATATATATATATATATATATATATATATATATATATATATATATATATATATATATATATATATATATATATATATATATATATATATATATATATATATATATACAGGGTGGTTCATGAGGAAATGTCAATACTTCAGGTACGTAGTCAGGGTCCAAAAATAAACATAAAAGTCTATACAAATATGAGTTCGCGAGGCCTTCGTTTCTTCCGAAATGCAGGGTGTTAAAGTTTTGATTTAATTTTTCTATTTTTTTACAATACATGCAGAGGTACTTTATGTGTATGTAATGAAAATTATAAAACCTAGCTTATGTTTTGCTGAACATAATTTAAGAACAATATTTTTTTTAACATTAACATACATATTGTTTTATTATACATTTTGTTATATTTTTATTTAATTTTGCATAATAAAATTAGATGCGTCGTAATTTTTTTAAATCCAAATATATCGAAAACGGTTGCTCATATTAACTTTTAACAAGTATACCTTTTTGACGTAAAAATGACAAAACAATTATATAATTCACTTAAAAATGTTATACAGGGCCGTACCAAAAAGTTGTGATTGTTCAAAATAGTAAAAAGACGTGTAGGTGGAACCCCAAGTAAGAGCCGTACTAAGATTAGGTTCAAATCCATCATTCCAAAAAACCCCCCGCATACCAATTTTTACTCCAATATTTACAATATTATAGATTTTGTTTAAAAAATAGAAAAATTCAATAAAAACTGTATTTCGAAGACGAAGGCCTTGCGGACCCATATTTGTATAGACTTTTATGTTTATTTTTGGACCCTGACTACGTACCTAAAGTATTGACATTTCCTTATGAATCACCCTGTATATTCTTTTATAATTTTCTTGGGAATAGTGGTTGTTGTTTTTTTATGAAATAAAAAGTATTTTGTTTCGTATTAATTAATTACAAACGTTTCGGCTTGTTTGGCCCTTTTCAATGCCCATGAGAGGAAAATCAATTTGAGTTAAAAATATATATGTGTCACTAAACATTTTAGACACATTAAAACTTAAACGTTAATCATTTAAAATTTATTATAATTTATATTCAACCATCAAATGTTTAAAAGTTTAAAACAATCTAAATACATACAAATACCGAATAAAAATATCTGAGTGATCATAACGTCATGACGTCACCTTTATATTAATTTTATAGCTTATTATTGTACCACCAAAAGGCGTCATTTCATAGTGTCTGACTACGTATTAAAGAAAACATTAAAATAAATTCGTACGTTTAAAAAAAATTGAATGGAAAACTAGGTAATGTTAACTTTTTTCATAAAATTTTGAAATACAGTAAAAACGGTATTTCAAATGTTTAAAATAATCTATTTATGATTATTGTAAACTCAAGTCTAAATATTTTTATCAAAAAAATATTTATTAAATGTAGAATAAAATGTAAATAAACAAGAGTTTTAACTCTTTTACATAAGTCAAACCATCAGGTTTTAAATTCTATATGACAAAATGATCAGCAAGCATAAAATTTCTTTTGTAGCGCCATCTCTTATTTATTATTTCTAAAAAAAAGTTATTTATGTTATTGTCATGTATTCATAGATATATACATTTATACAGTAAGAAAAAAATTATGGTTTTTATGGCAGTTACTAAACTTTTGCACTCAACATATCCAGTTATTAAAAATGACCACACTTAAAACCAACATCGGTGATTACAGAACCTATAAAAACCCTCCACATATTTCGCGTGGTCCAAAAAACTAAATTGTAAGTACTTTGGGACAAGCACGGAGGTGAATTTTTCACCACAGCCCACTTCACATCAAACTGTCAAGAACGCAGCACTTTTTATGCGTTTTTCCCCACGCAAATAAAACAGTAATAAGAGGGTGGCCGGCCAAACGTCATGCGATTTACAAATTTGGGTAATTACTCTTGTAATCTGTGTTAAGGGTATTTTTAATTTAGATAACACTTTGTTTTGTGTCTTTTTGTTTTGGGCATGCAAAGTCATTAGGAGTTTTTATATATTAATGCGATTTTTTATTTGCAGTTAATATCCGGAGATTATCAACATAAACTTAAATGTAGACTGTATTTGTTTGCATTACGTCTTCATTAAGAGTCTTTAACTCTTAAAAAGGGGGTGTTTAATGAATATTTTAGAAGGTTTTTATTAAAAATTATTTTTTGGCCAAATTTTATTTTTTTATAAATAATTTCGCCACAGTACAGGATATATCTCCATTTAGGGTTAGATCTAATATTACTATTATTATTAGGTTTTTATTAATTAGTAGGATTATTTTTCAAAGAATTTGCAGTAGTGAGTGTCTGGCAGGGTTGAGGCGGTTGCAAAGCTGTTTAATCAGGCCTAAAACTTTTCCAATTTTTTTTGGAAATATAGGGCAGTTTATATACATTATTTTTGTATTACGGAAAATCTATTAGTGCTAAAATTCTATATTCATGCCGAGTGTTTATACTATATCGTGATATAAACTAAACTAAAACTAAAAAAAATATTTCAGAATTAAATTTTAAATTTTGCATTACAACTGTTCGAATTTGATCGTAAATTTTCGCTTTAAGAACAAAAAAAAACTTTGCACTGTTTATTGGACCTTTAATTGTATTTTAAAAGCTTTCCTACGATTTTTTTACGACACTTAGAAATAGGTAAAAAACACATTTAAAAGAAATACATATTATTGCCTAAAAATCGCGATCTATTCAAATTTGAGGAAAGGCCGCGGCGCGGCGCGACCCCTAATAAAATCTACAAAGCTTATTCAGTGTTTTTTTTATTGGTACCCTATTTTGCCTAATAAAAGTACGCCTAAGCGTATTTAAACCCAACTTTAAAACACTCTCGTGTTTAAAAGGTTACCATAATACATCAATCAACAACACGAGAAATGTGAAGTCTAAGATGACATTGCTAACCTTTAAACTCAAATTTTGGCACAGGTCAGGCTTTTTAAATTAAAAAAATATATTGATCTGACATGAGTACTTTATAATGTCAAATAAAATATTATTATAACAAATGATTCAAAAGCAATAAAAAAAAATTGCATTAATTATTAGTGAATTACTAGTCTTTAAAACACTTGGTTTATTTCGAGAACTTCGGCTACGCCGACATTCTCGGAAAATCGCGCGTGTTTTAAAGACCTTAATATTCACATATACTTTAATAAACTATTTTAAAATGACAGTTAATTTTCAGCTTGTGTTGTATTTTCGTGATATCTAAAAAAGGTATGTCGGTTTAAAATTATACTGGGATTGAAAAAATGGGAATTTTTTAGGACCATAAGCACAATTTACCTAAACTGTGCCTTATTTCAATACAAAATTTCGCTAAAAAAACAGTCTGGGGAAGCAAGGGACGCAATTAAAACATTTTCCTCATATGCAATCTACGCAAAAGTGTATTTTTAACGTATTTTTATGTGTCGTAGAAAAAAAATAGTAGAAAAGCTATTGAAAGGCAATTAAATGTTCTAATAAATCTTGTAAAGTTTTTTTTTATTTTTTATTTTTTTATAAATAAAACAAAAATGTACAATCAAATTTGACACTTGTAATGTAAAAATTTAAAAATTCATTTCTTTAAAATTATTCAATCTAGCAACTTTAATTTTTACCACGATATAGTACAAACAATCCGCATTAGGTTGGAACTATTCTAAAATTTTAGCCATATTAGTTTTACCGTAATAAACATAATCCGTCAATATTTTTATGCATAATTTATTATCGAAAATCACAAAGTTTCAGGCCTGAAAACAGTTTTGCAACCACATTAATCCCGCCAGACACCGACTTTCATATTTAACTATTATTTAGAAAATTGTAGCCTTGAGCGGCTTCCAGTTTTTAAACTAAAAGTCAATGTTATTTTTAAGGAATGTGTACCAGACCTATTTTTTTTATATATTTGAGGTTTAATAAATATGATTTTTGACAAATTTCATTTTTGACGAATGTAATGTCGTCAAATTTCAAAAGTGCAATTTTCAGTATGTGTTATTTTAAAGTTTTGTTTTAAGGCTAAAATATTTTTTGACTAAGTTTTGTTAATAGTTTGTGCCATTTGTATACATTTTTTTAATTGCATCCTACCGTTCTAAAACGACTTAGTATTACCCTGCAACGTTGTTTTATATTTTTATTTATTGCCCTTGCAAACTTTTTAAACCATTTACTTTAAGATAAATAAGTGTAGTGCTCACAGTTTTTTATCCTAAAACAGACTACGAAAGCATAAAGCCTAAGTACTAATATACCGTTGGTGCGATAATTGTTTATTAACATGAGACTTTGAGGTTTAGAGAAAAAGGGAAAACTTACTTACACAGTCTAGACACTCTAGAGATAAAGAAATAGACAAAGTGGTAAGTTCGGAGCATCTTTCGTTGCAAAGGGATGCTTAGGATTTGATCTAGGTGTAGCTGTATTAGGAGCTGCCCGAGGAAAAATTATACTTTCTAATTTCTTAATTAGAAGCCGTAGAAGTACCTATAAAAGAACGACAAATGCTTTACAGCCCGCTGATAGACAAGAGAAGGAGGATTTCCTGTGAGAATGGAATTATTAATAAGACAAATGGCTCTGCTTTAAATGGAATCAAGAAGACTAAGAGTTGTGGGAGATGTCATTTCCAGGCATGGGCCAATATTCCAAAAAATTTCTGATTAAAAAGGGAGAAATACTTTCCAGCTCGAAAGAAAAATCCGAGATTTTATGAAGCTGCTGTTTATACATTTATGTCAGTTAAGATTATTTTCAAAAGTCAAGTTAAATATTCTCTTATTTGCAGAACTTAGCCTCTATTTAATAAATAAAAAATATTGGTAGACTTTTTTAGCGGCAACGGACATGATTGTGTTTTAGAGGTATTAAACTTTATGGCACCCTAGTCCAATAATAATTTAAGGTCGCGTAAAAAAGATATCTGCAACACTGTGCTCTTTGCCAAATCAGGTTTAAAAGCTGACTTAAGAAACTAAATATTAGTGTGATGGGTTCCATCATGTGAATGGGGAAAAAATATCGTTACTGTTAAAAAGAAATAGCGCTGGTGCCAGTACTGAGCCCTAGGGCATTCCAGGATTAACTTGGTAAAATCTGAAAGAGTAACCATCTACACTACAATATCTGATAAGGAAACTGGAGAACTAGGAACAAAGTTTAGGTGAAAGACCGTAGAAAGGAAGTATGTGAAAAAGCGCATGCAAAATCTGGCAAAAAGCTTTGTATATGTTAAGAACAACAATTTAAGAGCTACCAAGAAACTCAAGGGACTTGTTCTAGTTGTGTGAGATCAAGAAAAGAAAATTTGCTGTGGATCTTTTGTGACGGAATCCGAACTGTTTGTTATGTAAAATTTTGTGTTTTTCTAAAAACTTTAAAATGTGGGCATTTATAATTTTTTCCATTTTTAAAAATAGCTAGGAGAAGATATATAATATCCTATAATTAGGAGATAAAGTTTTAGATCTTTCTCCCAATATATTT
Organism: Listronotus oregonensis; assembly: GCA_019359885.1. Classification (NCBI taxonomy): domain Eukaryota; kingdom Metazoa; phylum Arthropoda; class Insecta; order Coleoptera; family Curculionidae; genus Listronotus; species Listronotus oregonensis. The sequence goes on along the minus strand of JAHBCN010026617.1, from coordinate 5,058 downwards.
TAAAACTACAAGAAAAATTTGCTGGCAATATCAATCTTATTTGTCCGTTTTTTCTTGCTTACTGTAAGACATCTGAATCTCATTTTGTAAAAAGAAATAGCTCACCCGCACATTGTTTTTACGGCTTTTCGGTCCATAAAAAACAGGGAACGAACGTTGCCGAGTATCAGCTTATCTGAAAACACCGATTCAGTGTTTTTAAATGACCGCTTTTTGCAATAATCAATAGTTGATGGGCCCAAAAAAATGTTATGTGTTTTCCTCGGAACAAGACCAGGGCTCTTGAGGGTTGAAATGCGTGACAAATTGCATTTCTAACATGTATTTTTTACTTTCTTGGGTTTGTTTATTGTACTTATGTTCAAATGAACACTTGCCTCAATGTTACGACAAAAACGTTTTTTTATTCACACTCTTTTAAAAGAAAACTCGTTTTTTTTTGTGTTTTATAAAAATATTATAAATGATATATTTTAGTTAGAAGGATGTCTATGATTAAAGCGTTTAGTATCAGTTTTTAACTTTAGTTTGTTGTCTCCATTATGACTACACAAAAGTTTTAAGATACTTAAAGATAAAACAAAGAAATAATTTCTACTGTCACGGTTTGTACAAAGATGTAACTCCCTTTTTAAAGACAGTTAAAAAGCAGACATCCTGATTTTTCTGTTGTTTCCTTGACTGCCTTCCTAGACGCGTTTCGTATGCCTTACAGGACTTTTCAATAGGGCTGTATCGAGTGCACAGTTAACAACAGAGAAACCAAGGGTCTACTTAAAAGACATATATTAATGCCTTTGTAAGATATTAAAATCTCACTTTTTGACGCCGTGCTAAAATCACATTTAGCGAAACGATATCAGTATTTACCGAAGTGGGTATTTAATAATAAAAAATAGGAATAATTTCTACTGTCACGGTATGTACAAAGATATAATTCTGTTTTTAAAGAGAGTTAACCTGTAGTAGTCCTGTTGGGCAGGAGAAACGCGTCTAGGGAGAGAGTCACAGGAAACAACAGAAAAATCAGGATGTCTGCTTTTTAACTGTCTTTAAAAACCAAGTTACATCTTTGTACATACCGTGACAGTAAAAATTATTCCTATTTTTCATCATTATATACGCACTTCGGTAAATACTGATGTCGTTTCGATAAATGTGATTTAAGCAAAGCGTTAAAAAGTGAAGTTTTAATATCTTACCGTAAGGAATTGATATGTGTCTTCTAAGTAGACCCTTGGTTTCTCTGTTGTTAACTATGCATTCGATACAGCCCTATTAAAGAGTCCTGTTAGGCAGGCGGAAGGCGTCTAGGGAGAGAGTCACAGGAAACAACAGAAAAATCAGGATGTCTGCTTTATATATATATATATATATATATATATATATATATATATATATATATATATATATATATATATATATATATATATATATATATATATATATATATATATATATATATATATATATATATAAATAATCATAAATTTTAAGCCTAATAAAAATGTCCTATAAAAAAAACTCTAAAAATAGTTATATGTGTGTTTAACCTCTTGTCTGTAGTCTTACCTAAAAAACTGTTTAAAAGAAAAATACTTTTATTAATGTTTGCCTATTTTATAATAATGTCATTTTATGAGCAGATATAAACTACAGGTAAATAATTTTTTAATTTTAAAAAACTAAAAAATCTAGACACATTAAATTATGTAGATAAAAAACTGTTAAAGAGAAAATGAAAGTTTTAATTTAAGAAATTGTACAGACTTTGTACCAAATTAATATCATACTTTTGTGAATTGTGTATATAAAATAAAATTTTTATATTTTTTTTATTTCCGTCAATTTTATACGAAGTTGGTACGTTTTTGGAAAAATAAATTAAATTAAGAAACTGCAGACCTGCAGAAATACAGTGTTGCTTTATTACAGACAGATGTCTAACTTGGATTTACTAAGTACACAAATAATCGTAACGATATCAGCGTTTATAGTCAGCTGCACTAACTTTAATGGTGCTATTTGTTAACTAATATTCTCTATAGTTGAAGTTTACGTTATATGAGCTCAAAGCAGCATATGCTTTTGACGATTTCTAACAAGCTAAATAGTTTTAGTAATTAACAAGATTTTGCTTAGTAAGAAATATTACCAGAAAACTGGGTGGCTAAATAAAAAATGTGTATTTTATGTTTAAATGAAAATAAAAGACTAATTAAAATATGTTTTATATTGTTGTAGTAGATATTTAAACATACCTAAATTCTCTTATCAAATGCATGCATCCGGCTTTTAAAAAACCTTAAAAAAATAAAAAGGTAATAAAGGTTTTGTGACAAACCGGTCACTGTTTTTAAGATAGAAGATAATTAAAACCAATTTATATATAAATATTTACTAAAAAAAAATAATTTAAATTTTAATTTTAAAATTATAGAAATGTTAAGACCACTTTTATTACATTAATATATAATTTCTATAATTTTAAAACTGCATTTAAAATAATTTTGATTTGAATTGTTATTTATGTTTAAATGGTTTAAATTTAAAGTATTTAAGATTGATTTTACATCTGGCAAGAAAGCGTTAAATTGTTTTTTACAAATTAATTTCTTGTTTATTATTTTTAAACTTTTTGTTATTTTAATCTTTTTTTTTTAATTTCATTGTACGCTTAACAAAATCGAAGCAACCTGTCTTCTAATACAAAATGCCTTCATTACATTTACCCTCTTTTGGTTCTGAAATACCATCAGAATTTTAAACTTAATTAATTTCCCCAATGGGAGAAAGATAATTATCTGTAGAAATTAAGTTTCATATGAAGGAATCTCGGCTATATTTGCTTTATGTTTTTTTTTTTAAAAAAATGGTTTTTTATTAGTTTTATAGGAAATTAGGTATTAAATTAATAATAAATTCGTATGATATTTATACTATTTTTTAACGAGCACGAAACAGTAGATTATAAAAGCAATTTTACCACTTATAATTTTATTAGCTTCAACTTACTGCAAAAATAAACAAATCCTGTCCTGTTAAGTTAACAAGAGTATCGACATATTTGTTTTTTAATGCCCAAATCCCTGCAGAAATTACCTAAAGCAAAATGCCCTTCACTTATTATACTTAGGCTTATTTAATGATTTTGCAGAAATATGTGGTACTATTAAGGACTCTTTTCTACAAACGTGTCAATAATTCAGTTTTTAATACTATCTAGATGCCTTAAAAATGTTACTTTAAAGCACTAGTGCCTTAAAGTAACTTTTTAAAGCACTAGTGTTAAAAGTGAAATGTCAAATTTTGAAAGGTAACGTCAAAGTTTAGGGTTAAGTGTACGAATATTAAACTCTTCACATAGGGTCTGCTAAACTTCGCTCTACCAATTCACTAATTATGCAATGTAAATTGTGTAAAATTGGAAAATAAAGTTGATTATTATTATTATTATTAAAGTTTAGTTATTTACTAACATTTATATTAATTGTACAAATCAAACAACTTGAAAAACAAATTTCTTTCACAGTTCTAGCATTCTTCGTAGTTGAGGTGGATTAAACCGAAAAAACCGCATTTTCACCAGCATCAAAAACGGTTGTTAGAATTTATTAATCAATGCCAACTTCAATAATTTTTATATACGATGCTATGTAAAACTTTATCTTTATTTTTTAATAATTTAATTTTTAACTACATAATTGCTTTTGTAGAAAAAATATTGTATGATATTTGTGTTAAAAGTACGTTTTAAGGCACTTATGTGAGTTGCAGAACTCGCTTCGCCCATTCTGCAAACTTTCACATTCGTGCCTTAAAATTGTGCTTTTAACACTTATATCATAAATAATTATTATAAAACTAATGCCTATTAGTAAAATTAGGTAGCTGTAATAAAAGGAAGACTGAAAATTCAAAATTATTTTGCTGTGTTTTAAACCATTTCTGAACATTCACCTTCTTAACAACAAAATAAAATTAAATGTATTTTATAGAAAATATTTTTAACCTGCTACTCAAAATTCAAATTACATATTTTACCTCACTTTTCGTATAATAATAGCTAGTTAACCAATAAGGGTATTAATAAGAGCGATTAATGATCTAAGCCATTTAACCCGCGTTAAGGGTTGAGATCATTAATCGCCAATTAATTCCCAAGTTTGTTTCATATTTTTTGTCTTGTTATTGTAAAAATTATGATTTTTCGTGATTTTTCAAATGTGTATTAGTTTAAGGCAACCAACTTGACAGACGTTTTAAAGATTGTTATTGGAAGGACTTAATGTCTAAATTTGTATTAATAAAAAAGCATGCATTAATAATACTTGATAAGTAATCGATCGTTACAAAAAACACAGCTTTTTACGAGAATGTTCGTATAATTATTTGTAATAACGAAACCGATGTAATATAGCAACATTAAATAACATAGCTGTTTATCTTTTTTTAAATTGGCTGCTCTCATAATTTCTAATTACAATCGCGATAACGCTTAAAGCAAAACAAATATATGAAAATTACATGTATGACACAGTTAAAAAACACCCCAAAAGCTTTTGTTTCAAAATTTATATTGGACCTGGAAAATTTATCTAGCGAACTCTTTTATCCTCCAGCTGTATTTATATTTAAATAAAAAAAAACAAAATTGCAAGTAATAGTGTTCGAAATACAAAACGTAAAATATCCGGACAAAACCGGCAAAAACAGGCGACAAACAAATACCATAAAGAAGTCTAGCTCTAGCGAAGATAGAGCGAATCGGATATCGATAAAAACAAAACGACCGGCGAAAAACGTATACAAGTTTGCAGCGGAAACTTTTTCTCGGGTACAACGAAAAGCGATAAATATGGCTCTCGCTAAGCATGATAATATGCTGCTGCAAAATATGCTCTTTATGAGCGAAGCTTGGAAAATCGCTTTTCTGGAAGTAATATGCCATGCACTTTGGTGGACACTATACAGTTTGTCTTTTTATACTAGTTATTCGTCATTTTTTATAATTCAAATTTAAATTCAGATCAATATATTACATAAAACGCAATGTAC
>JAHBCN010026616.1:0-10586 GCA_019359885.1 Listronotus oregonensis | reverse complement strand
TTGTGACGGAGACTGGCTATATCCTTGATTTTATCGTTTACACTGGTGAAAAAACAAACGTAAAGGAATTTGAAGGAGCGATATCGGAAAATCTGGTAATATAGTAAGTTTTTACTTATTTACCTACAAAAAGGTAAAATTATTCGTGATAACTGGTAATAGCCCCAATTTGTTTGAGTCTTTGTATAAAAGCAAAAAAAACGCTTGTGGTAATAAGAAAACTAAAAAAATATGCCAAAATTTACAGAGAAGTTACAAAAGGGTGAGTTCACAAAGATTACAAAAACATTTTTGCAGTAAGATGGCAAAAAAAAAGGGGTTAAATGTTGTCAAGTTGCCACAAACCAGACGTCAGGAGACAGAAAGACAGACCGTAAAAGGAAGAGCATCATGAAACCTCCCCGCATTGGGGGTTATAATCAAAATGGGGCGGTTGATAAATCAGACATGCTGCTTTCGTAGAGTGCGTTCGGAAATCAATGAAATGGAAAAAAAGGTGTTTTTCCACTTATTAGACTGCACGGTATTAACCCCTCCAACATACAAATGCAACACCGGATTTTTGCAATTGAAGATTTTCATCTAAATGATAAAAGAAATTATCGCAAATATAAAAACCCAGTTTCAACCACTTGGTCGGAGATTTTGGACGAAATTTGAACTCGTCTAACGAAAACCTTTGCAAATTTTATTCCATCCACTGTTAAAGAAGTCCATAAAAAGCTGGTAGTTTGCACAAAAAATAAGAAAGACGCGAATCAAGATATATGTGTCCAACTTAAAAGTACCACTTTGTATTTTCCTTGTTTTAATTTTTTCCAAAAAAAACATTTTAGAACATGTAATTTTAAAATTTTTTTCTTTTGATTTCCCCATAGTTTTTCAGTCGTATTTTTTTTTTTGGAACCTGTAGTTGACTTTAAATAAATTAACTTTTAAAAAAAACTGTTTCATTTTTTTTTTTTTTAAATAAAAAAAAAAATACAACAAAAAATTAATTGGACCACTTTCCTTGACGAATTTTTTCAAAAGCGTCAAAAAATGGTAATTTTGACCGACCGCCTTGAAACAGCACTGCGCAGTGAAAGGGTTAAACCCAACCGTTAGCCAGAGATGGCAGAGGAGCCTGGGGGACCAGTGGAAAATTTAAATGTTTCGTGAAAACTGTTCTAACAGCGACTCCTGTGCGTTCTCGAAGAATGAGTCGCGCGTGCCGTGCAAGAGAGTCACATTTTAAAAAAGGGCGTTGATTTTGCTGTGTTTTTGCGTAGAAGAGAGCAAAATCGATTTTAGACAGTCTTTCCGGAATTTAAAGGACATTTGGTAAGCATTTTCAGAATCCACGTACTAAGTCATATTGTAAGCTTTTTTTTGTTAAAATATAATACATTTTTAGAAGTATTTAGTCTTAAGAAGTTGTAACTGCTTTCCGTTAATTATTCTAAAATTTTATTGTCACAAAAAATTGTGCCTTTCTTTCCCCAAAAATTTTTAAGTTTTATATTATGATTTATTATTAAAAATTTAAAATTTTGGGTGGGTATTAAATAGAATTTTAAAAAGCAAGCGTTAAAAGTATTTTTTTACATGAGCAAGTCAGTTTATGGGTTTAACCGTAGGTCAGTTCTAAATATCGAGAAAAAGGCCCCAAAAAATAGTTTTCTAACAAGTTTTCATAATTATAATAGATTTTTTTTAATGTTTTAAAAAACAAACTATTGCATTTTAATTAAAGTGCTTTTATGTTGCTTTCTAATAAAAATTTTTTTTTTAGAATCATGATGGGGAACTCCCGCTCATCTTTAATATTAAAAATTTTTTAAAAAAAATGGAAATGCATAAAATTAAAGAAGCTGTTTGAACAGTTCAAGGCCCACAACTGGTAAACCAAGATATTATTTAGACGCTGCATCTGATCAAGGTATGAAATATTAAGGTTTATCATTTGGTAATAAAAATAGCTTTCTCAACTTCGCGTTAATTTTCTCAAGATATTACCTATTAACTATAAAGATAAGCGTTTTTTCATCTTCAAAGTTATTTTTTTTAGCTTTTGGCCAAAACCAACAAACCAAAATATAACAGAAAATAATGTATCCAACGCGAATCTAGTACAAATCGACGAAAAATGTAGACCCTTTTTCCAATGTTTGAAAATAAAGGTAAGTCTACAAGAATAATTCGGGCAAAAATGTAGAAAATAATTTTTTTTTAGGTTTTTAATCAGATATAATTTTTATAGGTTCTCCACCAGAGAAGATTGTTACTAACATCAAACAAAAGGTGCTGAATTATGATCTAAGACCATCACCACCTGGGCCAAGCAATACATCAAGTAGTAGCTGCAGTAGCGAATTAGAAAGCGAGTCCGACGAAGCTGTTTGGACAGTTCAGGGCCCATCAATGGCTAAACCAAGCTGTTATTTAGACACTGCATCTGACCAAGGTATGAAATAATAAATTTTACCATTTAGGCAATAAAAATAGCTTCCTCAACTTCGAGTTAATTTTCTCATAGCGCTTTGTCATCTCCAAAGTTATTTTTTTTTTAGCTGGTGTATGCCAGAACCAACAGACCCAAGATATAACAGAAAATAATGAATCCAACGCGAATCTAGTACAAACCGACGCCGACGAGAATTTAATCCCTTGTTTTGATGTTGTCGAAAATGAAGGTAAGTCCACAAGATTAATTCATGCAAAAATGTAGAAAATATATTATTTTTATAGGTTTTTAATCAGATATAATTTTTATAGGTTCTCCACCAGAGAATAGAGAGATTATGACTAACATCAAACAAAAGGTGCTGAATTATGATCTAAGAGCATCACCAAGTGGGCCAAGCAATACATCAAGTAGTAGCTGCAGTCGCGAATCAGAAAGCGAGTCATATCCCTTTAGTAATAGTACAGATGAAGACCCGAACTACCAAACTCAGGACAGCTCATCGTCGTCTTCTAGTAGCAGTGATGAACGGGATAATCAAGATCCTTTGGTAAAAACAGATATTACGCCAATTAAGACCTGTCGTAAAAGAAAACGCAAACCAGCGCTTCGGAAAAAAAACCTTAGGAAGCAGTTGAGAGATAGCGGCTGCAGCTATGAGTCGGTGGCAGTGATAACAAATGGTAATAATTCAAAGACAAAGGAAGTAAAAAAACGCCCAGAGAAAAAGATTCTACCGCCTTGTAACGAAAAATGTCGCATGAAATGTAAAGAAAAGTTTACTGAAGAAGAGAGGCAAAAAATCTTTCAGGAGTATTGGTCAATGGCCAATTTGCAAAGGCAGCGAGATTATATTGCATCATGTATGATTTCTGTAGGTCCAAAAAACGCACCAACAAACTCCAGCAGACGATTGAATCGAGCATTTATGTTTGAATATAACAACCAAAAACGACGTGTCTGCAAAACCTATTTTATGACAACCTTAGTTATTAATAGCCGGATCATCAGAACAGTAATTGAAAAACTAGATAAATCCTCATGTGGAATTGTAGAATCAGACCTTAGGGGCAAACACGGAAATCACAAAGTGGTTGCCAAGGATATTAAAGATGGAGCCAGAAAACACATTAAGTCAATTCGTCGCATAGAAAGCCATTATTGTAGAGCCAGAACAAAAAAAGAATACATAAAAGAGACAAGGATCATAGCGGATCTTCATCTCGGTGAAGATCCGCTATGGTCCTACGTACAAATTTGCAAGAAAAAAGGTACCATTTCTTAACTATAAAATGTATAATAATATCTTTAACTATGAATTCAATATTTCCTTTTTTCATCCAAAAAAAGATGCTTGTGAACTATGTTGCAATATAAAAATGCCCCAGAAGAAGAAAAACCTTGTCTAACAGAAAAATATGATACTCATTGGGCAGAAAAAGATTTGTCACGCAAAGAGAAAGAAAATGATAAAAACTCGAACAATCCGGTATTTGTGTATGATCTACAGGCCGTTTTGCCTTGTCCAACGGGTAATGCATCTTCCTTTTATTATATTTCTAAGCTCAATGTGTTTAATTTTACGATTTCAAATTTAAACGCAAGTAATGTTAACTGTTACATCTGGCATGAAGCCGAGGCAAATAGGGGCTCGAATGAGATTGGCTCTTGTGTTTTCCATACCCTAAATAATTTAGATGCAGAGGCAGCAAAGTCTGATAAAGCTGTTGATGTAATATTCTACAGTGATAATTGCGAAGGCCAGAACAAAAACCACTTTATTTTCGCACTCTATAGCTACGCCGTCTCAAAATTAAAGTATGTTAATTCTATAACTCATAAATACTTAATTACCGGCCACACGCAAAATGAGGGAGATAATGTACATTCGGTAATTGAAAAACGAATAAAACGTTATAAGAAAGCTGCCCCAATTTACGGACCAGATCAATACGTTACTCTAATCAGACAAGCAAAAAAATCAGGCACTCCATACAATGTATTGGAGATGACACACGATGATTTTTATGATTTAAAAAGTTTAGCAGATGAAATGAATCAAAAATCTATATACAAAAACGAGAAAGGAGATCTAATAAAAACATCTAATATAAAAATATTTAGGGTAGAGAAATGCCAACCAGAAGTATTTTTGTATAAATATTCTTATGCAGATACAGAATACGAAAAGGCAATGCTATTAAATTTAAGACGAAACAGTACTCAAAATAATGTGACCTTAAAAAAGGCATATACAAGAAAAAATGGGATAGGAGAAACTAAGAAAAAAGGAATAATGAATCTGATTGAAAAGAATATAATTCCCAAATTTTATGTTTCTTTTTATGACAATTTGTAATCCTTGTTCCTTTCTCTTTTCATTTACTGGTTAGTTAAAATTTTAGTCATATTTTTTAGTCCTTTTAAAGGTTTTTATCATCTTCATTTTTATTCTAAGTTTAGTCAAACAATAGTTCCTGTCTTTAGCAATGAAAACTTATTATTACGTTTAAAAATTTGTGTACCTACCTTACTTTTTTAGGTAATGTTCGTTTTAGTTGTGAACCTTAGTTTTTAGTAATATTCGTTTTGTTCCTTTTAAATTGTTTATTTTAGGTTAAGGCAAAATGCTTACTGTTTGGCAACTCATTTAAAAGTTGTTTTTACTATTATAGATAGTATTTAGATTAGAAAAAAATCGTTACTTGTTTCTATTTAAAGTTCTGTTTTTAATCCTGATTTGAGTCTTAGGTTAGGCCAAAATGTTGTTTTGTATATTGGTCTAATCATACCAATAAAAAATTTCAAATTTTTGGTAAATTGAGAATTAATTTAAAATTGATTTATTTATTAAGTTCATAATTACAAGTAATCACTTAACAAATCCACCTAATTATGAGGAAAACTATATCAGATTTATAGGATATACTCCAGTCAAGACAGTCATATCTTATATTTTTTCCAAAAAAAATTGAAAATAATGAAAAATGCCTAAATTGTCAAGAAAGGCCCTCCAACCCACAAATATTTCCATAAAAAGTATTTTTATACTATTTTATTTAATACCACACATTATGGTTTAAAGGTACTTAAAATCTTTGAATTATATTTTTAAGTCTATATAATATAAAATCTTTGAATTATATTATTAAGTACCTTTTGGCGTTTGCTACTGTACTTTTACTTTCCAAATGTAAATGGCATTGAAATAGAGCTATAAGATACTTTCTAATAATAAGTTCTAATCCATAAATGACAACACTTCTGCCGGCATTAATGGCGCCAGTCGTGTCAGAAAAATTTCATTACTAAAGAGTAAGTTTTTTTTGTGTTTATTTTATTATTTTTTACAACGAAAGTAATTGACAAAGTGCAGAAACGATTTTAGTTCATTATTAAGTATTAAAGAAGCGTTACATAACTTGTATATGTATAAAATATAACTGTTTATTAACAAAATGGATATATATCATAAATACGATACGATTTTCTTGGATGTGAAGAATTTATTCTTGCGATGCACTTTTGTGATGAGACGATAGCAGGTGTCCTTCCACCAACCCAATTACCTCAGACATTAATACCTCCATCATTAAGAACAACCAGGGCTCCATCTGTATCCAGTCTAAACAGTAGTATATGTGGTAATCAAAATGCCACGAATGCCTTAATACTCCAAAGTAATTTCTTAGAAAATATATAATCTATACAATTACAGTCTCTAATTTGCAAAAAATTTAATAAATCAAAAACAAGTAATTTAAAAAAAATACTCGGAATTATCAATTGAGATATATAATCACGTTATTTTCTATTAAGACAGTTTACTCGCAACAGCCATACACAAAATTATCACTTTATAGTAAGTAAAAAAATCAAACGGAGATTAAATTGAACATCTTTTATCTTCGTTACCTCCATAACATCAGCGCCAAACTTACCCCTCTCGTAATTCATAATGCAGTATTTTAAATGAACTAAATACTTAAAAACATTATTTTTATAAAAGACTGTACACACAACACATAAGATCTGTTCATTATTCGGTTATATTTTACACCTTTTGGGCCCACTTAGTCCTAAAATGCACTTTTCACAAGGGCGGTTATTTAAAAAAGAATAAAATAATATACACTACTTTTTAATAAGAAACAGACCTAGTAAACTTTTAAAAATCAATATCTTTTAAACAAAACAATCAAAAAATTCTGATATATTTTTTTTAATTTTCTAATACTTTGATTTATATTGTATTAGTTAAAATTTAAATTTCATTTCATTATATAAAATAAGTTTAAATGTATATTTAGGAGAAAGTGCAGAAACTCTAGAAAAATATTGAGGTCAAAGGAGAGGTCAAGGGAGAGGTCAATGGAGAGATCAATGGAGAGTTCAATTTAGAAGTCAAAAGAGGTTCAAGAAGAGGTCAAAGAGGTCAACATATAAGTCAAAATAGATATCGAATCCAAGGTAAAAAAAATCAATAAACATATTATTTATATTTTAAATTAAATTCCAATATATTAATATACAAAATCTTATAAACAATATTGAATTCGAAAAATTAGCATATATCCCAAAATAATCCAATTCTTACGGACTCTTGTTCTTATTTCCAAAACTTTACTATTTAAATATAGGAATATGATATATCATTTGCAAAAGATTTTAATTGTCTTTTATATGTTATAATATACAGAGTGTTCAATTTAAAAAATACACTTTTCTTCATCTTTGTATCTCGCGGTAAAATCACTAATTTTAACCCACTCTGTGTAATATATAGAACAAATTTCCTCACTAATTAGTAATATTCAAGACCACTCTAAATTACGTCCAAAACTTAAACTTTTTATGATTTTCAGTGATGTAGTAATCGAAATTTAATTAGAGCTATGTTTTAAAAAAACATAAAGAAATTAATTAATAGGATAGAAACCACTACAAACAACCCTAAATTTTTATTCTTTTCTCACCAACTCTTATTTTTAATAATAATATTAAAGAACAAGAACGAAACCGGTCTTCCATCTTTCTCTCTTATTAATTGGTTCTATAAATTTATAATAAATGAAAGTATAGGTGATTTATTTTTTTAAGGTTTAAATTAAAAAATTAAACATATATTATATTATATTATTTGTAGTAAACAATAATTACCATTTTAAAATAAATACCAAAGAAAATTTTGAATTTTAATTATTATATTTTTAAGATACTTCTTGTATATATTACATAAATAAACAATTTATTATGCTTTATTCAAAAGTAATAAAATAAAGAAAATGAACATAAAACTTTATATATTTTGTGTAGTCTTCTAGAAAAATAATATTTTCAAACATTCAAAACTTTTAATAAAGCATAGATTTCTCTCTCTTCTTTTTAAATACTGATCACAAATTAAACAAAATAAAAAACTGGTAATAGCCCCAAACCCCTTTTAACAATCAATTTTTATTTAAAAAAAATGAACAATTTTTTAACAAATAGTATAAAAAAAACAAATATAAAAAGTTCATCTCTTTTCGGTTTAATTTGAAAAACGACCAATTTTTACTAAAAAAGATAATTTTTCTTCAGTGTTGGAACTATTTTAAAAAAAAAACTTTTAAAAAAATTAACGAGGTTTTATTAAATTAATATGATTCTTTCAATAAATACAAAAAATTAGAAGTTTTCAACCTAAAGAATTAATCCTACATGCCCCAAATTTAAAAACAAAATAAAAATTTTAAATATCCTGTATATTTAAGTCCATTCAACAACATAAAATGTTATTGTAAAAAAAAAAAGCCCTTTTAAAATTTGACAGTATTCACAGTGTAGAAAATTATAAAAAATAAACTTAACAATAATCATTCTGTTAGACCGTTCAAGATACCAATATCAAAATAGTTTTGTTCACAATGGTATATTAAAATTGGGGTGTAATTTTTAAATACAGAGCAGAGCTTAAAATTGATTTTTTTTAAATCACTAATTTTTTTTTGAAATTTAAAAACTGGAATTTTTAAAAATGTTTATTTAGATTGAAAACATTATTTCGTCGACAAATTCTCAAACCCGTGTCAATTTTTGTTCAAATTCGTTTTTTACAGCAAACTAATCCCCCTTTTTTACGATATTACCAACCCCATGAAAATAAAAATTTTTTAACCTTGATAATACAAACAAACCAAACCTCGTAAATTTTATTGTCCAAAAATAACAATCAAACCTCATATATGGAATACGCTTTAAAAGGCGGTTTTCGCGCGCTTTAAAACGATATTTTTAAACCTCGTAGTCCGTTTGTTTACATTAAATACGTTTTTAATTGGGTTTTTCTTAGTAATCTTAGTTCTTTTCGATTTACAATGCAATTCGAACCCAAGTTGAGGTGGAATTGGCTTGCTTGTCATATTTGGGAGCAGTTAGCATTTACAATGGGGAAAAATTTTAAGTCCACTTCGAAGTGCACTTGAATTTTCCCAAACTTTTTTAAACAACAAGCAAAAATTTCAAACTGTCAAATTTGTAGGTGAGATTTCATTATTTTGGGGTTTCAATTGTTATTTGGTGATATTTCTATTAATTAATATGAATTATTACGATAACTTAAGATGATATTAAAATGAACTTTATTTCACCCCTGCAGTTTTAAACGACAGTGAATCCCTGGAGGAAAAAAATTTTAATGGGAAATTTTTTTTTAAAATTGGTGTGCAATTATCCCCTTTTTAAGAATCAGAGTATTTAATAAAATATTGAAGGAAAAAGGATTTGAAAATGTTTCTGATCAATGCAATAATGGTGGCCTGGTAAGAAAAAATTTAAAATTATCAAAAAAAATGGGTTGGTTTGGTTTTAAAGTGAGTGGGGCCCTTTCACCCCCCACCGCAACCGTACGGTCTATTTTGGGTCACACCCCTTTATATTTCTCCCAATAGGATAGACTTCCTGAATATGAAACAAATTAGGGGAGGGCCCCCCCGGCAATATGTGCTGCTGTCCCTGTCTCCCGGGAGACGTAGATGATTAAACTGTCATGCTCTCCCTCCTGGTAAGTGACATGGACAGCTACCGATCCTTGCAGAAAACCAGATGTACTACTAAGGCAGTATATCTGGCATGTCGCAGACAGAAAACATGGGATTACCCAATTTAGAACCGGTTTCATAATTAACCAGGAAAAGCACTTTTAGTTAAAGTTACTTTATGATATACTTTGGGCGAATAGATTTTTAAAGGTTCCTTTATTGATTATGAAACCGGTCCTTAGTGGTCAAATGTAAGGGTTTAATAAATTCTCACAAAATAATATTTATCATTTTTAGTCGAACTTTGTAAAAAGAAATGGAAGGCACTCAGAGAAAAATATTATAGGGAGAAGCAAAAGCAGGATATGCTTACTAGAAGTGGAGCTGGGTCTTGTCATTTATCTCAGTGGCCTTTAATGTCTTTCTTCAATTTTATGTTTGATAAGGCTGCCCCACGAGAGTAAGTTTTTTATTCTTTTAAGATGTATGATTGCATATCACTTGGTTTATTACCAATTTATTATTCAAATATCAAATGTTTTTGGGTAAAATCTCAGATAAAATTAAGATCTCTGTATTTGATTTCATCCTTAAATGTTTTTAGGACTGTGTCTAGCCCAATGGATAGTGCTAGTCAAGAATCTAATGATAATTCTTTTGCATACATTGATGCCACCCCAAGTACCTCGAAAACCTCATCCAAAACTGTGTTAAGCAGACCAAACAAACGGAAAAGGCTGAGTCAGGGTTCAGATGACTCAATCGTCAAAATTCTTGGCCAAATTTCAAACTCTGTGGAGGAAGTAAGCAAGTCTGATAAAAGGCCTTCCGACAAACTTACAAACTTCGCAAATTATATCTGCTCCGAACTCAGAGATTACCCAATTGAAAAACGGGAAGAGTTCATCGATGAAACCATTATAAGACTATTACAAACAAAACGAAAGCATAGAAACCATTAAATTATGTTATACCATACAAAGACATTTTTTGTGAAAAATAACGTATAAAGTATATGTAACTATTTTTCTGTTTTATGCATACAGGGTGAGTTTTTTCCCTGTTTTGTACAGGTAACTGGTAACTGTAAGAGATACAAAGTTGGTTAAATTAGAGAA
>JAHBCN010026615.1:0-10562 GCA_019359885.1 Listronotus oregonensis | reverse complement strand
TTTTGCCATTTTTTGAGCTTCATTTTCTGGACAATTAGAAGAATTAAAAACTATCTAATCCTACAAAATTTTAAGAATTACCTACATTGGTTAACTCCGTGGGAAACGGTCCATCGCCGACTCTCGTGGTATAGGCCTTGACTACACCGATAACTTTATTTATTCTCATGGGGGAAATACCGAGGCCTGTACAAACACCACCGACCGTACAATTTGATGACGTTACATATGGGTATGTACCTGTAAAAAAAATATTAATTAGTAGGTTTACAAGAGAATACAAGTATGTACCATTGTTAATATTTGGTTTCACAGACGATAAAAAAATTTCTTTTTTTTTCCACTTAGATAAAATACCCTTTCATTAACCCTACATTTTAATTTCATTTAATTCTTAAGAAAAGCCTTTATACGAGTGAACTACCTTAAGCCAAGGAAGTTTAAAGGTGTATGGAAGCCCAATGCTATGGTCCATTCAATCAAAAAATGTCCAGCCCAGTATGACAATAACTGTCAGAGTTGGCCCCGCCGATTCTGCGCAATAACAAAATTCCACGAAATAATTTAATGTGCTCCCTACTTACACACTGATAAATCAGTGTGAAGTTAGGCAACACATTATACTTTTATGAGAGCCGAAGTACCGTTTTTGTGCAAGGGCGCGCGCATCGCGTATGAAACTATATCCGCGCTGTACCATCAACCGTCGTCGTCTCATCATTCGTCATTTTCGTTGTGGTTTGTGCCCTTTGCGCCGTATTAGTTTCGATTGTTTTGCTTTGTGTAATTATATTTTGTGGTGCAGAAGGTTTTTGGATTGATAAAAACCTTCCTATTTTTTTAATTAGTGTTTATTAAATTGTGACTATAATTTTGTGTTTATTGTTTGTTAGTTATAATATCGTAACAAAATGACTAGAGGTTGTATGGTTTTGTCTTGCAAATCCAAGGGTAACATACCCGGCATTTTTTACTTTAGGTAAGTATTTCTTATATTTAAATTAGGTGCTTCTTATTAGACGTAACGTTAGGTAACCGAATAAATAATAATATATCAATTATGAATAATAGAAAATGAAAATTTCATAGGAAATAGCAGTGAGAAAAGTAAGGCAATCTTAACTATCTTTTAGATGATTTCCACCATGTTTGTGTATTTCTGTGGATAATTAAAAAGAAATAAGGTTTACATTTAGGTACTTTTATTTCATTTAAAAAAATTAGTACATTCTTTTAAAGGATCAAAATTATTAATTACTGGGCAGACCAGGCAAATTTTAATATATACAGGTCCCTCTAATTGAATGAAAGAAAGTACAATTTTATGTTAAAGTTCCTTTTTGCTTTTTCTGTATTTGTTTAAAAAGAAATTAAATTTTTGGTTTCTTAATTACATTATCAACTTTTTAAGCTCGTCATACTGTAGACACATAATATTTAATAGATACTGTTACAATGGATACCTAGGTACCAAATGTTACTAAACATTTTTTACCACTGTTAGTCTCATGAATGTTTGTTATTAGTGAAAAGTATATGCCTAAAAAGTAGTTATAAAAATTTTCACTTTTTAATGTATAACCAGAATCTTAGGATTAGATTAAACTCATTTACACTATCTTGCCTTCTTTTATCACAAAATTGGTAATAAATACATGAAATTCTCATACAATGTTTAAAATTTATTTTAAAAAATCGTGTTTTTATTTATTTACAAAGATTTTTGGTAAAAATACAAAACTCCCAAAAATATTGACCATTTAAATAGAAGGCTGTAAAGTGGCGCCATCTATTCTTTCCGTATTATATCAGATGATATAAAATCCAATATTACATAATAATTTTAAATATTCTATAGTAGCATCGTTTAATAACCAACAATTTTGTGAAAAAAATTAAAAAAAACAGTAAATGTTTGAATTTGACATTTGATGATGTCAACTTTATAGATAGTGACTAAGAATTATGGAAGTCCGGCTCTGACCTACTATTCATTGCGCAAACCCGCGGAGCCAATCCCCTATTCCCGCCTCCTGCACGCCTGGACAATTTTGTTCTACAGTATTGGGCTTCCATACACCTTTAAACTTCCTTGCCTTAAGCCAACAAACAATTGTTAAAAATACTGTTTTTGTCCTAATTTTTTTAAATAAAACATGCAAACAGATGTCAATGTTTCTTACCAAAATCGATATCCAGCATGGCAGCATTGGCGCCCTCGACCAATACCTTCTTGCCCTCTCTTATCGCCTCATCCAGGAACGAAACCGTATCATATACAAGGGGCTTAATTTTATAGGCATATTTTTCGTACCTGGCGAGTTCATATTCTATGTCTACATGGACGTTGGGGAACATCCTTTGGTACATACCAACTAAGGCCTTGAATCTATAAAAAGAAAAATATAGGTAAGCATATTTAAAAAGAGTCATCTACCTATTAAATTTCACTTTAATTTAACATTTAATCTAACTAACAGTTAACTATTATACAGGGTGTAAAATGTATGATGCTCACGATTTTAATGGGCGATGGTGAAGCTCAAATCAAGCCAAAAATACAAGGATAAAAGTTAGTTATTTTCGAAATATGGCGCGCCCACTTCATCACATCGAGTCAAATGTCGAACGTTTTGTGCAAGGTTTTACATATTTACACTTTTTTAAAAGAAAATGTATATTTACATAAAGCGACTGGTGCATTAAAGCTGCAGAATCTTAAAAAATTAAAAAATAACAAAAATTACTTCTTGCAATGTATTTTAATATTTAACTTGGAAATAAATCTAAGTAAAAAACAATAAATTATTGTTTAGCCTATTTTCTAATTTTTTTTCGGACGGTATGTAGCTTCTCAGCTCTTATGTAGCAGCCTCACCTGCGTAAAAATTACGTTTTTTCCTCTACTTTATTTGGGGTTTTTATTTGTAATTAAAAAATAATTTTATTAGTCTTTAATTTAGAGTCCGACCGAAACTGGTTTTCCGGCCGAAACCGAATATTCGGCCGTGGCTTCAGTTTCGGCCGAAAACCGAAACTCACGTGGCCAAGTATAAAATTTAAAATACTGAAATTTGGTACATCATAATCATCATTCCTCATTAATTAGGACATGAAATGGAAACACAGTATATTAATTTTATTGTAATCATTTATTTAAATTTTATCTTTTAGGTACCTCTTATATAAAAATAATAATTACCAAAATTACTATTACACTCTTAGTTCCAGGGACTTCCGAAATCGGTTTCGGCAAACTTGATTTTTCCGAAACTCGGCCGAAACCGAACTTCGATCGGACACTACTTTAATTATACAGTGTGTCCCAAATTGGTGGGGAATGTATGGGGATCTTGGAAACCACGATAGATAGAAAATCGGTTAAATGGGGAAAGTTTTGGACAATTACATTAGTAAGCTAATCCCGTTACTACATGGTTTTATCTCTTCAGGTTTTTGAGAAATTTTGAAAAAACCTGAAACATGCATTTTCGAAAATCGGCCATATTTTTTTTATGAGTGAAAATTTTTCAAATTTGTAAAAACTTCTTCAAAGCAACTTTTTTTGTAGAATATGACCGAGTAGTCAATTTTTATTTTCTACGTTTCGGGTTTTTAGAATCATCATCAACTTTATTTTTTCATTGGACTCCAATTTGGATTTTTACGCAGCCAAATAGTGTTTTTTATTCTGATTTCAACAATGTATAACATGTTATAATTTAAGAGTTTATAACCTCATTTATTTCAAAAAACAAATATTTTCTCAGTTGGCCTTGATTCCGGCGAACGTCATTTTTTTGTAAACAATAAAATATTAGTAATTGGCAAAATAGATAAGCTGAACAGATATTTTACAGAAATGGGTTCGCGAACATAGCTATAACGTTAATACCGTGTTACAACAAAACTACACGTAACAAGTTAATCGAAACAAGTGAAAAAAAAAACAATGAAAAGTGGCTAAACTAATATTCTCTCTAAAATAAAAATGTAAAATAACGACTTAAAATTCAAAATGTTGTCCATATTTCTCAACATATTAACGTTTTTTTTTTTTTTAAAATAGTCCTAACTACCCTATGAATGGTTGACTTAGGTATGTGGAATTCTCTATCAACATCCCTGGCTGAAGATGTTGGATTTTCTTTAAAATGTTGGTTAACTGCAGCATCTCGTTGTCGATTTTCTTCAACGTACTTCTTAGGTGGTGGTTTTTTAAAACTTCCGAATTTAAGCAAATTTGTAACCAGTTTTCGAAAGTATGTTAGTTTAGGATGCTGCCTTTCAGGAAAATTGTCGAAATACGTTTGCGCAGCTATATTAACATTTCTATTGCTTTGGAAATAATATTGCAAAATATCAATTTTTTCTTTAAATAATTAACCATTTTACAAAGTTGAAAAAATTTTAATAACGTACCCGAGCTAACTTGATAATGACGCTAGATGACATTCGCCGAAATCAAGGCCAACTGAGAAAATATTTGTTTTTTGAAGCGAATGAGGTTATAAACTCCTAAACTATAACATGTTATACAATGTTGAAATTAGAATAAAAAGCACTATTTGGCTGCGAAAAAATCCAATATGGCGCCCATATGAAAAAGTAAAGTTGATGATGATTTATCAACTTTACTTTTTCATATGGGCGCCATTACATTTTGTTGTAACACGGTATAAACGTTATAGCTATGTTCGCGAAACCCATTTCTGTAAAATATCTGTTTAGCTTATCTATTTTGCCAATTACTAATATTTTATTGTTTACAAAAAAATGACGTTCGCCGGAATGAAGGCCAACTGAGAAAATATTTGTTTTTTGAAATAAATGAGGTTATAAACTCTTAAATTATAACATGTTATACATTGTTGAAATCAGAATAAAAAGCACTATTTGGCTGCGTAAAAATCCAATATGGCGTTCATATGAAAAAATAAAGTTGATGATGATTCTAAAAACCCGAAACGTAGAAAATAAAAATTAACTACTCGGTCATATTCTACGAAAAAAGTTGCTTTAAAGAAGTTTTTACAGATTTGAAAAATTTTCACTCATAAAAAAATATGGCCGATTTTCGAAAATGCATGTTTCAGGTTTTTTCAAAATTTATCAAAAACCTAAATAGATAAAACCATGTAGTAAACGGGATTAGCTTACTAATGTAATTGTCCAAAACTTTCCCCATTTAACCGATTTTCTATCTATCGTGGTTTCCAAGATCCCCATACATTCCCCACCAATTTGGGACACACTATATAATAAAGAAAAACAGCAACATTTTAAAGTCGCTTAAAATGTCGTCCTCTAGTTTCTACACAAGCCTTACTCCGTTGAATCCAGTTTTTAAGCACCATTTAAAACAAACAAAAATACCGCGACCAATACGCATAATAAACCATGGCAGTAAACGACTGACTTGGCAGCCTCCACGCTTCGGGTAGCGCTGTTGCCAATTGTTTGTTAAATTTTTAACCAAGGGACACATTTTTATTTATTTTTTATTTATATTTTTTTTTAAATTTGTAAACTAAAACATTAAAAACTTAATTTATTTTATTAACAAATGAATCTACCGATGAGCGATGAAGACGAAAGTTTCCAATGGTTAAGCTTTTCAGCTCTACTATCGCCCATTAAAATCGTGAGCATCATTCTTTTTACACCCTGTAAAAATAATGCGAACAGAGTGCGAGAGAGAAAGGGATTAGACATAGTCGGGCTTTCCGTCTCTCGTACGCTCTTCACAATGCTGAGCGGCAAGGCTGCCTCTAGTAGGTATATACTCGAAGGGTAATACCACAGCCCTACTTCACTTAACAAGCCGTGAACAACCACTTGGCAACGCCGCAACCGGCATGAGATTCAGATCGGTTTCTGGCGAGCGCGCTGGGCCGTAATCCGGGTATCGAGGCGCTTATTTTTAAATTCATTTAAGGCTCGATTCAAAGATCGCGTAAATAGTATTGATATTTCCATTAAAATAATTAAATCAGTATAATAATTGAAAAAATGAATATTTATATATAATATTTAAACTCTAAAACAAATTAATTTATGTGCATAGGTCAAGGCATAAGAACATGATGCTGTTGTAAAAGCAAACAAGTGTAATTTAACATTTAGTTAGTAATTGCACTTAGTTTGAGTTTTGTTTATTTATTTATTGAATGTGTCTAGTTTCCTTTTCTTGTTTTTTGACTCAGCCTTTTCCGATTTTTCTGTGGCATTTTTGTTATTTCTTTTTTTTAACACAATTATTTAAAAGAATGTTTGAAAAATAGAGCCCATCATAATGAACATATTTTTGTTCTCATTACCACAAATACATTGCGAGCATAAATCATTAAAGCCTTCATGTTGTCTAGTGCTTAAGTTAGTTAGATCACACAGGATAGCTTTTTGATTTGCCATTTTTATTAAGTCACTCTCAGTAGCAGGGTCATTAATAATTTTCTCAAAAATCGCGCACATATGGAACAGAACGTCTTTAACAATTTTTGTAGGAACCTTTAAACCGCCACGTTGTAGACAATCAAAGTATTCGTCGTAAATTAGGTTTCCTTACTTTCAACAAGAAAAGAAACACAAATGTTACAATTATTATATTTTTTTACAATTTTGTGGGCAGCATAACCGGCTATATAAATTTGTACCGATTTGTCAATTTCATATTCATTTAGGTATTCAGTTTCAAGTAAAAACAAAAAATTTTCAGTGTAATTATTTTAATCAATCAAGATCATTTTCCTGGATACAGCTGTCTCCCTGTTTTTTAATCTCAGCTAAAGAGAAATTACCATCCTCAGCGCTACTAAATATATGTTTGCATCTAATTTTTTCTCAGCATTAAAAATATCATCAAAGCTAACATTGTAATTACAACCTGCGAGAAGTCTGTATTTACCAAATCTTTTTTCTAACTTTTCAGTAGTAAATTTACCTGGTAAAATATATGACAAATCAAATTTTGAAAATGAATAGTCAATTATTTCTAGTAAAACAGATATACTATGGCAAAGTGCAGAATAGGTGTCGTTTGTAAGGCGACCATTATTGTTTTCAAGTTTATGCCAAGCTTCAACCCAGGTAACAAATTTTCTTAAAAAATTAACAGAGAAATGATCAATTTTAGAGATGGGATCGCAATACTCGTTTCTTTTTACTTTACCCCTGAAAGTACTAGTATTACTGACAATATCCCACCAATTTCTGATAACTTCAAGAAAAGATGCTGTGTCTTTAAAATCAAAGTCATTTAAAGCTGCGATTGTTGAAAAATTACATATATTATCCGCAATAAAAACTTTTTGACGCTCAAAATCGTTGGGATAAACTGTTTTATGGTTAAGTTTAAAAGATTTTTTTACAACGAGGTCCTTCTCCTGCTCATACATACTCTTAACGTCATTATATTTTGCATGTCTAATCACATCAAAATGATCAAAATCTGGATAAACAAAGGTTTTATCTAAGTTTTTTAAGTTTCGCCAGTTATTAATTATGTTTTTAAATAAATGCACAAAATCAAAGCTAGTAAATATTTTGCTTTCTGGTAGATCAGGGTTGGGGAAAGAAGTTAAATTTTTGCTTGTTATATTAAATAATAATAATAACAGTAACTAAATAGTATCTAATAAGCAGGCAGCCAGGTACCTATGCAACGCAATAACAAAAACCAAAACGAACGACAAAATTCCAAAATGTTCGGTATACCTAACTACTTACGGTAATTTCCAATGCTAATATTTGTTACTGTTTTTAAAAAATAACTAAAAAAATACCTACAAAATCAAAGCCAAACACGAATCATTAAAACACACTTTCAATCTTAATTATTTTTTAAAAAGCACCACCACAAAATGTCAGGTTCATTTGCCGCCATTTACTTTAAGCACTTTATCACACCGGCACTTTTCACCCGCGGATATTTTTGTTTTTACGCAATGTCTGCGGAAAAAAACTGTCCCGGTCACTCACAAATCTCACGCAGTAAGACCTTTTACAGGTTTAGTCTTTATCTTAACAATATTTTCTTTCAAAAAAGCTGATTTATTTACAAAAACACATCAGAGCAACAGGTCATTAAACGTAAATCATATGACAAAACAACAGCAAACGTGTGTCGATCTATATCTGAACGCATAGTTGCCAGATTTCCTTGTTTACGGCTTGTTAAGTGAAGTAGGGCTGTGGTAATACCGTCTGTGATGCAGTCTCATAATTTATTTTCGGAGGACGTTGACCCTAAGTTTTGGCGGTGCGTTTTTAAAATTATGGGTTTTCAATTAAGTATTTTGCAATTTTGTTACTTACAAGTTGGTTATCAAATATAAAACCTTACTTTTCTGTAAATTTTTTGAAGTCTCCTAATAGGTCTCCAACTCTAATACCGTTCCTTGTGGCCTTTGACGAGTAAGTTGGACCTATACCTTTTTTGGTTGTGCCAAGTCCCTGGCCCTTTTGGTTGTTCTCCTGTTCTTGCTGCCCGTCCACAGCTTGATGTAAATCGAATACTAAGTGGGCTCTACGAAACAAAATTAATTTTGTATAAGAAATAGGGTGTTTTACGTTTTTTTTTTCATTACCTATCTGAGATTATCAGTCTCTCCTCCCAGTTTTTCATACCTTTCTTCTCGTTTTTTTCGATCTCATCGAAAAGTTGAGGTAAATGAATAACTACGCCGTTTCCTATAAGAAAAACGTTAAATTAGGAATTAAAAAAAACTAAAACACTTAATAAGTTTATGTCCGTATTAAAAATAATAAATTTAAAGATTGACTTTGTAACTTAAAAACTTTGAATTTAAATACTGCTAAAAATATAAAACCTGCCAAGAAAAATGTGGGCTTGCGCAATCGTTTTGCCGCAGAAATTTATCGACAAAAAATAGTCGATGTGTTATAGTCAATCCTCGAAGCTCCGGCATTTCTAGGTTTGTCTAGTCAATCGTCAGGTCTGACTTCAAGTCTTAGTCAAAGCCCAAACAAATGAAGTTTTTCGGCCTCTGACTAAAGAATTTTCGTCAAACCTAGAAGAAACTAATTTGGTCAGGCAAACGTCAAAACTCAATTTAATGAAATCGGGGTTTGACCAGTCAAACTTCAATTAGGTATTAGAAAGTCTCAGTTTATTAAATTAGATGTAATAAAACGATTTTTTTTTTAAATTTAATGTTTATTGTTGTTATATTGTCATAGTTAAAATTTTAAAAAATTAGTTTTTATTTAGACATGGTGAGGTATTATGACATTTAGAACGTCAGATTTCTTACATTTACAACGAACTACAACTAACCAAAACTAACCGCGAGTTTATTTATTTAAACGTGTTACAAGTACAGTCGACGTTTGACGAGTCTGCCAGTCGCTTTAGAATCGAAACAGATTATTTTACTTTTTACGTTTGACGAAAAGTTAGGAACTCTGGTTTGACCAGTCAAAGGCCGAAATTGGAATTTATTTCGAGGTTAGCCCGAAGGCTTTGGTCAAACCTAGGATAAACCAGTCATTCTGCGGAGAAACTGCATATCGTCCTTTGGCTATGAAATATATACAAAATTTAAGTACCTTTATACAGGGTGTCCCAGTAGTAATGGGACACAAAGCAACAGCAGATTCCCTGGGTCGAAATAATGCAATTTACGTAAACTTGCCTTATTCCAAAGTTGATAATATTTAAGATACGGGGTGTCCAACTTTTAATTTTGTTTGCGTTTTGATACGCGTAGTAAATCCTTTAAGAAGAAGTTATATTATTTTATTAGTTTTTCATAGCCTTGTATATTATATATAATTTAAATAATGTAAATGTCAATGTCAATGTTTAGAAACGCCTTCAACAAAAATTCAAATTTTGATTATTTTAAGTATTTACAATAATGGCTCTTATTTATTCCAATGATGAACAGGTGGATATGCTAGAAATTTATTTTAAATCTAACAGAAATAGCAGCACTTGCATACGAAGAACAATTTCCGGAGCGGCAACAACCTAACCAAAGACATTGTAGATTCTTAGTTACGAACTTGTTAGCCTATGGATCTTTTGTGAAACCGAATCCCAAAACTTATACAAAAAATAATGAGAGAGGCGATTATAATGGAAAACGTTAGAGATGATCCCACAACATCGGTTCGAAAAGTGGAAGAACAGACAACAATTCCTAAGTCATATGTGCATCGGTCTTTAAAAAAACACCGTTTTCATCCATACAAACAACGCATTGTCCAGGGTCTTCAGGGGAATGATTTCAATAGACGAATCACCTTTAGTCAATGGTTTATTACTAAATGTCAACAGATACCCAATTTCCAATCCAAGGTTCTCTGGACAGACGAAACCCGGTTTACAAATTGTGGAATTTTTAATAGGCGCAATTATCACTGCTGGGATACAGAAAATCCACAAGAACAGATTTTACCGGCCATTAGAAATACAGTTCCGCCAAATAAAATGAATAGTTTGTGGTTCTAGCAAGACGGATGTCCAGCGCACAGTACCAGAGAGGTGATGGAGATCCTTAGAAATACCTTTAATGACAACATCCCCTGATTTTTAC